>CAXAJV010001248.1:0-206679 GCA_963969225.1 Xylocopa violacea
CGGCGGTAATATTTGACAACATACCTGCCGAGTTGGCCTCTACGTCTCCGTTTGACATTCATATACATCAATAACGTAATATAACGTAACCTAACCCAACCTATCATCTCGGCGATAATATTTGACAACATTCCTGGCGATTTGGCCTCTACGTCTCCGTGGGACCTTTATATACATCAATAACGTAATATAACATAACATAACCCAACCTAACATCTCGGCGGTAATATTTGACATCATTCCTGGCGTGTTGGCCTCTACGTCTCCGTTTGACCTTCATATACATCAATAACGTAATATAACCTAACCTAACACAACCTATCATCTCGGCGGTAATATTTGACATCATTCCTGGCGAGTTGGCCTCTACGTCTCCGTTTGACCTTCATATACATCAATAACGTAATATAACCTAACCTAACTTAACCTATCATCTCGGCGGTAATATTTGACCACATTCCTGGCTTGTTGGCCTCCACGTCTCCGTGGGACCTTTATATACATAAATAACATAATATAAGCTAGCCTAACCCAATCTAACATCTCGGCGGTAATATTTGACCACATTCCTGGCTTGTTGGCCTCTACGTCTCCGTTGGACCTTTATACAATTCAATAAAGTAATATAACCTAGCCTAACCCAATCTAACATTTCGGCGGTAATATTTGACCACATTCCTGTCTTGTTGGCCTCTACGTCTCCGTGGGACCTTTATATACATCTATAACGTAATATAACCTAACATAACCCAACCTAACATCTCGGCGGTAATATTTGACATCATTCCTGGCGTGTTGGCCTCTACGTCTCCGTTTGACCTTCATATACATCAATAACGTAATATAACCTAACCTAACTTAACCTTTCATCTCGGCGGTAATATTTGACCACATTCCTGGCTTGTTGGCCTCCACGTCTCCGTGGGACCTTTATATACATAAATAACATAATATAAGCTAGCCTAACCCAATCTAACATCTCGGCGGTAATATTTGACCACATTCCTGGCTTGTTGGCCTCTACGTCTCCGTAGGACCTTTATACAATTCAATAAAGTAATATAACCTAGCCTAACCCAATCTAACATTTCGGCGGTAATATTTGACCACATTCCTGTCTTGTTGGCCTCTACGTCTCCGTGGGACCTTTATATACATCTATAACGTAATATAACCTAACATAACCCAACCTAACATCTCGGCGGTAATATTTGACATCATTCCTGGCGTGTTGGCCTCTACGTCTCCGTTTGACCTTCATATACATCAATAACGTAATAGAACCTAACCTAACCCAACCTATCATCTCGGCGGTAATATTTGACATCATTCCTGGCGAGTTGGCCTCTACGTCTCCGTTTGACCTTCATATACATCAATAACGTAATATAACCTAACCTTACCCAACCTAACATCTCGGCGGTAATATTTGACCACATTCCTGGCGAGTTGGCCTCTGCGTCTCCGTAGAACCTTTATATACTTCAAAAACGTAATATAACCTAACCTAACCCAATCTAACATCTCGGCGGTAATATTTGACCACATTCCTGTCTTGTTGGCCTCTACGTCTCCGTGGGACATTTATATACATCAATAACGTAATATAACCCAACCTAACCCAACCTAACATCTCGGCGGTAATATTTGACAACATGCCTGCCGAGTTGGCCTCTACGTCTCCGTTTGACATTCATATACATCAATAACGTAATATAACGTAACCTAACCCAACCTATCATCTCGGCGGTAATATTTGACAACATTCCTGGCGAGTTGGCCTTTACGTCTCCGTGGGACCTTTATATACATCAATAGCGGAATATAACCTAACCTAACGCAACCTAACATCTCGGCGGTAATATTTGACAACATTCCTGGCGAGTTGGCCTCTACGTCTCCGTTTGACCTTCATATACATCAATAACTTAATATAACCTAACCTAATCCAAACTAACATCTCGGCGGTAATATTTGAAACATATCTGGCGAGTTGGCCTCTACGTCTCCGTGGGACCTTTATATACATCTATAACGTAATATAACCTAACCTAACCCAACCTAACATCTCGGCGGTAATATTTGACCACATTCCTGTCTTGTTGGCCTCTACGTCTCCGTGGGACATTTATATACATCAATAACGTAATGTAACCTAACCTAACCCAACCTAACCTAAGCCAACCTAACATCTCGGCGGTAATATTTGACATCATTCCTGGCGAGTTGGCCTCTACGTCTCCGTTTGACCTTCATATACATCAATAATGTAATATAACCTAACCTAATCCAAATTAACATCTCGGCGGTAATATTTGACAACATTCCTGGCGAGTTGGCCTTTACGTCTCCGTGGGACCTTTATATACATCAATAACGTAATATAACCCAACCTAACCCAACCTAACATCTCGGCGGTAATATTTGACAACATACCTGCCGAGTTGGCCTCTACGTCTCCGTTTGACATTCATATACATCAATAACGTAATATAACGTAACCTAACCCAATCTATCATCTCGGCGATAATATTTGACAACATTCCTGGCGAGTTGGACTTTACGTCTCCGTGGGACCTTTATATACATCAATAGCGGAATATAACCTAACCTAACGCAACCTAACATCTCGGCGGTAATATTTGACAACATTCCTGGCGAGTTGGCCTCTACGTCTCCGTTTGACCTTCATATACATCAATAACTTAATATAACCTAACCTAACCCAAACTAACATCTCGGCGGTAATATTTGAAACATATCTGGCGAGTTGGCCTCTACGTCTCCGTGGGACCTTTATATACATCTATAACGTAATATAACCTAACATAACCCAACCTAACATCGCGGCGGTAATATTTGACAACATACCTGCCGAGTTGGCCTCTACGTCTCCGTTTGACCTTCATATACATCAATAACGTAATATAACGTAACCTAACCCAACCTATCATCTCGGCGGTAATATTTGACAACATTCCTGGCGAGTTGGCCTTTACGTCTCCGTGGGACCTTTCTATACATCAATAACGTAATATAACCTAACCTATCGCAACCTAACATCTCGGCGGTAATATTCGACAACATTCCTGGCGAGTTGGCCTCTACGTCCCCGTTTGACCTTCATATACATCAATAACTTTATATAACCTAACCTAACCCAACCTATCACCTCGGCGGTAATATTTGACAACATTCCGGGCGATTTGGCCTCTACGTCTCCGTGGGACCTTTATATACATCAATAACGTAATATAACATAACATAACCCAACCTAACATCTCGGCGGTAATATTTGACATCATTCCTGGCGTGTTGGCCTCTACGTCTCCGTTTGACCTTCATATACATCAATAACGTAATATAACCTAACCTAACACAACCTATCATCTCGGCGGTAATATTTGACATCATTCCTGGCGAGTTGGCCTCTACGTCTCCGTTTGACCTTCATATACATCAATAACGTAATATAACCTAACCTAACTTAACCTATCATCTCGGCGGTAATATTTGACCACATTCCAGGCTTGTTGGCCTCCACGTCTCCGTGGGACCTTTATATACATAAATAACATAATATAAGCTAGCCTAACCCAATCTAACATCTCGGCGGTAATATTTGACCACATTCCTGGCTTGTTGGCCTCTATGTCTCCGTAGGACCTTTATACAATTCAATAAAGTAATATAACCTAGCCTAACCCAATCTAACATTTCGGCGGTAATATTTGACCACATTCCTGTCTTGTTGGCCTCTACGTCTCCGTGGGACCTTTATATACATCTATAACGTAATATAACCTAACATAACCCAACCTAACATCTCGGCGGTAATATTTGACATCATTCCTGGCGTGTTGGCCGCTACGTCTCCGTTTGTCCTTCATATACATCAATAACGTAATAGAACCTAACCTAACCCAACCTATCATCTCGGCGGTAATATTTGACATCATTCCTGGCGAGTTGGCCTCTACGTCTCCGTTTGACCTTCATATACATCAATAACGTAATATAACCTAACCTTACCCAACCTAACATCTCGGCGGTAATATTTGACCACATTCCTGGCGAGTTTGCCTCTACGTCTCCGTGACATCTTTATAGACATCAATAACGTAGTATAAAATAACCTAACCCAACCTATCTTCTCGGCGGTAATATTTGAAACATATCTGGCGAGTTGGCCTCTACGTCTCCGTGGGACCTTTATATACATCTATAACGTAATATAACCTAACATAACCCAACCTAACATCTCGGCGGTAATATTTGACATCATTCCTGGCGTGTTGGCCGCTACGTCTCCGTTTGTCCTTCATATACATCAATAACGTAATAGAACCTAACCTAACCCAACCTATCATCTCGGCGGTAATATTTGACATCATTCCTGGCGAGTTGGCCTCTACGTCTCCGTTTGACCTTCATATACATCAATAACGTAATATAACCTAACCTTACCCAACCTAACATCTCGGCGGTAATATTTGACCACATTCCTGGCGAGTTTGCCTCTACGTCTCCGTGACATCTTTATAGACATCAATAACGTAATATAAAATAACCTAACCCAACCTATCTTCTCGGCGGTAATATTTGACGACATTCCTGGCGAGTTGGCTTCTCCGTTTCCGTGGACCCATTATATACATCAATAACGTAATATAACCTAACCTAACCCAACCTAACATCTCGGCGGTAATATTTGACCACATTCCTGGCTTGTTGGCCTCTACGTCTCCGTGGGACCTTTATATACATCAATAACGTAATATAACCTAACCTAACCCAACCTAACATCTCGGCGGTAATGTTTGACCACTATCCTGTCTTGTTGGCCTCTACATCTCCGTGGGACCTTTATATACATCTATAACGTAATATAACCTAACCTAACCCAACCTAACATCTCGGCGGTAATATTTGAAAACATTCCTGGCGAGTTGGCCTCTACGTCTCCGTGGGACATTTATATACATCAATAATGTAATGTAACCTAACCTAACCCAACCTAACATCTCGGCGGTAATATTTGACATCATTCCTGCCGAGTTGGCCTCTACGTCTCCGTGGGACATTTATATACATCAATAACGTAATATAACCTAACCTAACCCAAACTAACATCTCGGCGGTAATATTTGTCCACATTCCTGGCTTGTTGGCCTCTACCTCTACGTGGGACCTTTTTATACATCAATAACGTAATATAACCTATCCTTATCCAACCTATCACCTCGACGGTAATATTTGACAACATTCCGGGCGATTTGGCCTCTACGTCTCCGTGGGACCTTTATATACATCTATAACGTAATATAACCTAACCTAACCCAACCTAACGTCTCGGCGGTAATATTTGACATCATTCCTGGCGTGTTGGCCTCTACGTCTCCGTTTGACCTTCATATACATCAATAACGTAATATAACCTAACCTAACACAACCTATCATCTCGGCGGTAATATTTGACATCATTCCTGGCGAGTTGGCCTCTACGTCTCCGTTTGACCTTCATATACATCAATAACGTAATATAACCTAACCTAACTTAACCTATCATCTCGGCGGTAATATTTGACCACATTCCTGGCTTGTTGGCCTCCACGTCTCCGTGGGACCTTTATATACATAAATAACATAATATAAGCTAGCCTAACCCAATCTAACATCTCGGCGGTAATATTTGACCACATTCCTGGCTTGTTGGCCTCTACGTCTCCGTAGGACCTTTATACAATTCAATAAAGTAATATAACCTAGCCTAACCCAATCTAACATTTCGGCGGTAATATTTGACCACATTCCTGTCTTGTTGGCCTCTACGTCTCCGTGGGACCTTTATATACATCTATAACGTAATATAACCTAACATAACCCAACCTAACATCTCGGCGGTAATATTTGACATCATTCCTGGCGTGTTGGCCTCTACGTCTCCGTTTGACCTTCATATACATCAATAACGTAATATAACCTAACCTAACTTAACCTATCATCTCGGCGGTAATATTTGACCACATTCCTGGCTTGTTGGCCTCCACGTCTCCGTGGGACCTTTATATACATAAATAACATAATATAAGCTAGCCTAACCCAATCTAACATCTCGGCGGTAATATTTGACCACATTCCTGGCTTGTTGGCCTCTACGTCTCCGTAGGACCTTTATACAATTCAATAAAGTAATATAACCTAGCCTAACCCAATCTAACATTTCGGCGGTAATATTTGACCACATTCCTGTCTTGTTGGCCTCTACGTCTCCGTGGGACCTTTATATACATCTATAACGTAATATAACCTAACATAACCCAACCTAACATCTCGGCGGTAATATTTGACATCATTCCTGGCGTGTTGGCCTCTACGTCTCCGTTTGACCTTCATATACATCAATAACGTAATAGAACCTAACCTAACCCAACCTATCATCTCGGCGGTAATATTTGACATCATTCCTGGCGAGTTGGCCTCTACGTCTCCGTTTGACCTTCATATACATCAATAACGTAATATAACCTAACCTTACCCAACCTAACATCTCGGCGGTAATATTTGACCACATTCCTGGCGAGTTGGCCTCTGCGTCTCCGTAGAACCTTTATATACTTCAAAAACGTAATATAACCTAACCTAACCCAATCTAACATCTCGGCGGTAATATTTGACCACATTCCTGTCTTGTTGGCCTCTACGTCTCCGTGGGACATTTATATACATCAATAACGTAATATAACCCAACCTAACCCAACCTAACATCTCGGCGGTAATATTTGACAACATGCCTGCCGAGTTGGCCTCTACGTCTCCGTTTGACATTCATATACATCAATAACGTAATATAACGTAACCTAACCCAACCTATCATCTCGGCGGTAATATTTGACAACATTCCTGGCGAGTTGGCCTTTACGTCTCCGTGGGACCTTTATATACATCAATAGCGGAATATAACCTAACCTAACGCAACCTAACATCTCGGCGGTAATATTTGACAACATTCCTGGCGAGTTGGCCTCTACGTCTCCGTTTGACCTTCATATACATCAATAACTTAATATAACCTAACCTAATCCAAACTAACATCTCGGCGGTAATATTTGAAACATATCTGGCGAGTTGGCCTCTACGTCTCCGTGGGACCTTTATATACATCTATAACGTAATATAACCTAACCTAACCCAACCTAACATCTCGGCGGTAATATTTGACCACATTCCTGTCTTGTTGGCCTCTACGTCTCCGTGGGACATTTATATACATCAATAACGTAATGTAACCTAACCTAACCCAACCTAACCTAAGCCAACCTAACATCTCGGCGGTAATATTTGACATCATTCCTGGCGAGTTGGCCTCTACGTCTCCGTTTGACCTTCATATACATCAATAATGTAATATAACCTAACCTAACCCAAATTAACATCTCGGCGGTAATATTTGACAACATTCCTGGCGAGTTGGCCTTTACGTCTCCGTGGGACCTTTATATACATCAATAACGTAATATAACCCAACCTAACCCAACCTAACATCTCGGCGGTAATATTTGACAACATACCTGCCGAGTTGGCCTCTACGTCTCCGTTTGACATTCATATACATCAATAACGTAATACAACGTAACCTAACCCAACCTATCATCTCGGCGATAATATTTGACAACATTCCTGGCGAGTTGGACTTTACGTCTCCGTGGGACCTTTATATACATCAATAGCGGAATATAACCTAACCTAACGCAACCTAACATCTCGGCGGTAATATTTGACAACATTCCTGGCGAGTTGGCCTCTACGTCTCCGTTTGACCTTCATATACATCAATAACTTAATATAACCTAACCTAACCCAAACTAACATCTCGGCGGTAATATTTGAAACATATCTGGCGAGTTGGCCTCTACGTCTCCGTGGGACCTTTATATACATCTATAACGTAATATAACCTAACATAACCCAACCTAACATCGCGGCGGTAATATTTGACAACATACCTGCCGAGTTGGCCTCTACGTCTCCGTTTGACCTTCATATACATCAATAACGTAATATAACGTAACCTAACCCAACCTATCATCTCGGCGGTAATATTTGACAACATACCTGCCGAGTTGGCCTCTACGTCTCCGTTTGACCTTCATATACATCAATAACGTAATATAACGTAACCTAACCCAACCTATCATCTCGGCGGTAATATTTGACAACATTCCTGGCGAGTTGGCCTTTACGTCTCCGTGGGACCTTTCTATACATCAATAACGTAATATAACCTAACCTATCGCAACCTAACATCTCGGCGGTAATATTCGACAACATTCCTGGCGAGTTGGCCTCTACGTCCCCGTTTGACCTTCATATACATCAATAACTTTATATAACCTAACCTAACCCAACCTATCACCTCGGCGGTAATATTTGACAACATTCCGGGCGATTTGGCCTCTACGTCTCCGTGGGACCTTTATATACATCAATAACGTAATATAACATAACATAACCCAACCTAACATCTCGGCGGTAATATTTGACATCATTCCTGGCGTGTTGGCCTCTACGTCTCCGTTTGACCTTCATATACATCAATAACGTAATATAACCTAACCTAACACAACCTATCATCTCGGCGGTAATATTTGACATCATTCCTGGCGAGTTGGCCTCTACGTCTCCGTTTGACCTTCATATACATCAATAACGTAATATAACCTAACCTAACTTAACCTATCATCTCGGCGGTAATATTTGACCACATTCCTGGCTTGTTGGCCTCCACGTCTCCGTGGGACCTTTATATACATAAATAACATAATATAAGCTAGCCTAACCCAATCTAACATCTCGGCGGTAATATTTGACCACATTCCTGGCTTGTTGGCCTCTATGTCTCCGTAGGACCTTTATACAATTCAATAAAGTAATATAACCTAGCCTAACCCAATCTAACATTTCGGCGGTAATATTTGACCACATTCCTGTCTTGTTGGCCTCTACGTCTCCGTGGGACCTTTATATACATCTATAACGTAATATAACCTAACATAACCCAACCTAACATCTCGGCGGTAATATTTGACATCATTCCTGGCGTGTTGGCCGCTACGTCTCCGTTTGTCCTTCATATACATCAATAACGTAATAGAACCTAACCTAACCCAACCTATCATCTCGGCGGTATTATTTGACATCATTCCTGGCGAGTTGGCCTCTACGTCTCCGTTTGACCTTCATATACATCAATAACGTAATATAACCTAACCTTACCCAACCTAACATCTCGGCGGTAATATTTGACAACATTCCTGGCGAGTTGGCCTCTACGTCTCCGTTTAACCTTCATATACATCAATAACTTAATATAACCTAACCTAACCCAAACTAACATCTCGGCGGTAATATTTGAAACATATCTGGCGAGTTGGCCTCTACATCTCCGTGGGACCTTTATATACATCTATAACGTAATATAACCTAACCTAACCCATCCTAACATCTCGGCGATAATGTTTGACATCATTCCTGGCGAGTTGGCTTCTCCGTCTCCGTGGGACCTTTATATACATCTACAACGTAATATAACCTAACATAACCCAACCTAACATCTCGGCGGTAATATTTGACATCATTCCTGGCGTGTTGGCCTCTACGTCACCGTTTGTCCTTCATATACATCAATAACGTAATAGAACCTAACCTAACCCAACCTATCATCTCGGCGGTAATATTTGACATCATTCCTGGCGAGTTGGCCTCTACGTCTCCGTTTGACCTTCATATACATCAATAACGTAATATAACCTAACCTTACCCAACCTAACATCTCAGCGGTAATATTTGACCACATTCCTGGCGAGTTTGCCTCTACGTCTCCGTGGGACCTTTATATACATCAATAACGTAATATAACCTAACCTAACCCAAACTAACATCTCGGCGGTAATATTTGTCCACATTCCTGGCTTGTTGGTCTCTACCTCTACGTGCGACCTTTTTATACATAAATAACGTAATATAACCTATCCTTATCCAACCTATCACCTCGACGGTAATATTTGACCACATTCCTGGCGAGTTTGCCTCTACGTCTCCGTGACATCTTTATAGACATCAATAACGTAATATAAAATAACCTAACCCAACCTATCTTCTCGGCGGTAATATATGACGACATTCCTGGCGAGTTGGCTTCTCCGTTTCCGTGGACCCATTATATACATCAATAACGTAATATAACCTAACCTAACCCAACCTAACATCTCGGCGGTAATATTTGACCACATTCCTGGCTTGTTGGCCTCTACGTCTCCGTGGGATTTTTATATACATCAATAACGTAATATAACCTAACCTAACCCAACCTAACATCTCGGCGGTAATGTTTGACCACTATCCTGTCTTGTTGGCCTCTACATCTCCGTGGGACCTTTATATACATCTATAACGTAATATAACCTAACCTAACCCAACCTAACACCTCGGCGGTAATATTTGAAAACATTCCTGGCGAGTTGGCCTCTACGTCTCCGTGGGACCTTTATATACGTCTATAACGTAATATAACCTAACCTAACCCAACCTAACATCTCGGCGGTAATATTTGACATCATTCCTGCCGAGTTGGCCTCTACGTCTCCGTGGGACATTTATATACATCAATAACGTAATATAACCTAACCTAACCCAAACTAACATCTCGGCGGTAATATTTGTCCACATTCCTGGCTTGTTGGCCTCTACCTCTACGTGGGACCTTTTTATACATCAATAACGTAATATAACCTATCCTTATCCAACCTATCACCTCGACGGTAATATTTGACAACATTCCGGGCGATTTGGCCTCTACGTCTCCGTGGGACCTTTATATACATCTATAACGTAATATAACCTAACCTAACCCAACCTAACGTCTCGGCGGTAATGTTTGACCACTATCCTGTCTTGTTGGCCTCTACATCTCCGTGGGACCTTTATATACATCTATAACGTAATATAACCTAACCTAACCCAACCTAACATCTCGGCGGTAATATTTGAAAACATTCCTGGCGAGTTGGCCTCTACGTCTCCGTGGGACCTTTATATACATCTATAACGTAATATAACCTAACCTAACCCAACCTAACATCTCGGCGGTACTATTTGACAACATACCTGGCGAGTTGGCCTCTACGTCTCCGTGGGACCTTCATATACATCAATAACGTAATATAAGCTAGCCTGACCCAATCTAACATCTCGGCGGTAATATTTGACAACATACCTGGCGAGTTGGCTTCTACGTCTCCGTGGGATGTTTATATACATCAATAACGCAATATAACCTAACCTAACCCAACCTAACATATCGGCGGTAATATTTGACCACATTCCTGGCTTGTTGGACTCTACGTCTCCGTGGGACCTTTATATACATAAATAACATAATATAAGCTAGCCTAACCCAATCTAACATCTCGGCGGTAATAATTGACCACATTCCTAGCTTGTTGGCCTCTACGTCTCCGTAGGACCTTTATAAAATTCAATAACGTAATATAACCTAGCCTAACCCAACCTATCATCTCGGCGGTAATATTTGACATCATTCCTGGCGAGTTGGCCTCTACGTCTCCGTTTGACCTTCATATACATCAATAACGTATTATAACGTAACCTAACCTAACCTATCATCTCGGCGGTAATATTTGACCACATTCCTGGCTTGTTGGCCTCTACGTCTCCGTGGGACATTTATATACATCAATAATGTAATGTAACCTAACCTAACCCAACCTAACATCTCGGCGGTAATATTTGACATCATTCCTGCCGAGTTGGCCTCTACGTCTCCGTGGGACATTTATATACATCAATAACGTAATATAACCTAACCTAACCCAAACTAACATCTCGGCGGTAATATTTGTCCACATTCCTGGCTTGTTGGCCTCTACCTCTACGTGGGACCTTTTTATACATCAATAACGTAATATAACCTATCCTTATCCAACCTATCACCTCGACGGTAATATTTGACAACATTCCGGGCGATTTGGCCTCTACGTCTCCGTGGGACCTTTATATACATCTATAACGTAATATAACCTAACCTAACCCAACCTAACATCTCGGCGGTACTATTTGACATCATTCCTGCCGAGTTGGCCTCTACGTCTCCGTGGGACCTTCATATACATCAATAACATAATATAAGCTAGCCTGACCCAATCTAACATCTCGGCGGTAATATTTGACAACATACCTGGCGAGTTGGCTTCTACGTCTCCGTGGGATGTTTATATACATCAATAACGCAATATAACCTAACCTAACCCAACCTAACATCTCGGCGGTAATATTTGACCACATTCCTAGCTTGTTGGCCTCTACGTCTCCGTAGGACCTTTATAAAATTCAATAACGTAATATAACCTAGCCTAACCCAACCTATCATCTCGGCGGTAATATTTGACATCATTTCTGGCGAGTTGGTCTCTACGTCTCCGTTTGACCTTCATATACATCAATAACGTATTATAACGTAACCTAACCTAACCTATCATCTCGGCGGTAATATTTGACCACATTCCTGGCTTGTTGGCCTCTACGTCTCCGTGGGACATTTATATACATCAATAATGTAATGTAACCTAACCTAACCCAACCTAACATCTCGGCGGTAATATTTGACATCATTCCTGCCGATTTGGCCTCTACGTCTCCGTGGGACCTTTATATACATCAATAACGTAATATAACATAACATAACCCAACCTAACATCTCGGCGGTAATATTTGACATCATTCCTGGCGTGTTGGTCACTACGTCTCCGTTTGACCTTCATATACATCAATAACGTAATAGAACCTAACCTAACCCAAACTATCATCTCGGCGGTAATATTTGACATCATTCCTGGCGAGTTGGCCTCTACGTCTCCGTTTGACCTTCATATACATCAATAACGTAATATAACCTAACCTTACCCAACCTAACATCTCGGCGGTAATATTTGACATCATTCCTGGCGAGTTGGCCTCTACGTCTCCGTTTGACCTTCATATACATCAATAACGTAATACAACCTAACCTTACCCAACCTAACATCTCGGCGGTAATATTTGACCACATTCCTGGCTTGTTGGCCTCTGCATCTCCGTAGAACCTTTATATACTTCAATAACGTAATATAACTTAACCTAACCCAATCTAACATCTCGGCGGTAATATTTGGCCACATTCCTGTCTTGTTGGCCTCTACGTCTCCGTGGGACCTTTATATACATCAATAACGTAATATAACCTAACCTAACTCAACCTAACATCTCGGCGATAATATTTGACCACATTCCTGGCTTGTTGGACCCTACCTCTACGTGGGACCTTTATATACATCTATAACGTAATATAACCTAACCTAACCCAACCTAACATCTCGGCGGTAATATTTGACCACATTCCTGGCTTGTTGGCCTCTACGTCTCCGTAGGACCTTTATATAATTCAATAAAGTAATATAACCTAGCCTAACCCAATCTAACATTTCGGCGGTAATATTTGACCACATTCCTGTCTTGTTGGCCTCTACGTCTCCGTGGGACATTTATATACATCAATAATGTAATGTAACCTAACCTAACCCAACCTAACATCTCGGCGGTAATATTTGACATCATTCCTGGCGAGTTGGCCTCTACGTCTCCGTTTGACCTTCACATACATCAATAATGTAATATAACCTAACCTAACCCAAATTAACATCTCGGCGGTAATATTTGACAACATTCCTGGCGAGTTGGCCTCTACGTCTCCGTTTAACCTTCATATACATCAATAACTTAATATAACCTAACCTAACCCAAACTAACATCTCGGCGGTAATATTTGAAACATATCTGGCGAGTTGGCCTCTACGTCTCCGTGGGACCTTTATAAACATAAATAACATAATATAACCTAACCTAACCCAACCTAACATCTCGGCGGTAATATTTGACCACTATCCTGTCTTGTTGGCCTCTACATCTCCGTGGGACCTTTATATACATCTATAACGTAATATAACCTAACCTAACCCAACCTAACATCTCGGCGGTAATATTTGACAACATACCTGCCGAGTTGGCCTCTACGTCTCCGTTTGACCTTCATATACATCAATAACGTAATATAACCTAACCTAACCCATCCTAACATCTCGGCGATAATGTTTGACATCATTCCTGGCGTGTTGGACTCTACGTCTCCGTTTGTCCTTCATATACATCAATAACGTAATATAACCTAACCTAACTCAACCTAACATCTCGGCGGTAATATTTGACAACATTCCTGGCGAGTTGGCTTCTCCGTTTCCGTGGACCCATTATATACATCAATAACGTAATATAACCTAACCTAACCCAACCTAACATCTCGGCGGTAATATTTGACCACTATCCTGTCTTGTTGGCCTCTACATCTCCGTGGGACCTTTATATACATCAATAACGTAATATAACCTAACCTAACCCAAACTAACATCTCGGCGGTAATATTTGTCCACATTCCTGGCTTGTTGGCCTCTACCTCTACGTGGGACCTTTATATACATCAATAACGTAATATAACCTAACCTAACTCAACCTAACATCTCGGCGGTAATATTTGACAACATTCCTGGCGAGTTGGCTTCTCCGTTTCCGTGGACCCATTATATACATCAATAACGTAATATAACCTAACCTAACCCAACCTAACATCTCGGCGGTAATATTTGACCACTATCCTGTCTTGTTGGCCTCTACATCTCCGTGGGACCTTTATATACATCTATAACGTAATATAACCTAACCTAACCCAACCTAACATCTCGGCGGTAATATTTGACAACATACCTGCCGAGTTGGCCTCTACGTCTCCGTTTGACCTTCATATACATCAATAACGTAATATAACCTAACCTAACCCATCCTAACATCTCGGCGATAATGTTTGACATCATTCCTGGCGTGTTGGACTCTACGTCTCCGTTTGTCCTTCATATACATCAATAACGTAATATAACCTAACCTAACTCAACCTAACATCTCGGCGGTAATATTTGACAACATTCCTGGCGAGTTGGCTTCTCCGTTTCCGTGGACCCATTATATACATCAATAACGTAATATAACCTAACCTAACCCAACCTAACATCTCGGCGGTAATATTTGACCACTATCCTGTCTTGTTGGCCTCTACATCTCCGTGGGACCTTTATATACATCAATAACGTAATATAACCTAACCTAACCCAAACTAACATCTCGGCGGTAATATTTGTCCACATTCCTGGCTTGTTGGCCTCTACCTCTACGTGGGACCTTCATATACATCAATAACGTAATACAACCTAACCTTACCCAACCTAACATCTCGGCGGTAATATTTGACCACATTCCTGGCTTGTTGGCCTCTGCATCTCCGTAGAACCTTTATATACTTCAATAACGTAATATAACTTAACCTAACCCAATCTAACATCTCGGCGGTAATATTTGATCACATTCCTGTCTTGTTGGCCTCTACGTCTCCGTGGGACCTTTATATACATCAATAACGTAATATAACCTAACCTAACTCAACCTAACATCTCGGCGATAATATTTGACCACATTCCTGGCTTGTTGGACCCTACCTCTACGTGGGACCTTTATATACATCTATAACGTAATATAACCTAACCTAACCCAACCTAACATCTCGGCGGTAATATTTGACCACATTCCTGGCTTGTTGGCCTCTACGTCTCCGTAGGACCTTTATATAATTCAATAAAGTAATATAACCTAGCCTAACCCAATCTAACATTTCGGCGGTAATATTTGACCACATTCCTGTCTTGTTGGCCTCTACGTCTCCGTGGGACATTTATATACATCAATAATGTAATGTAACCTAACCTAACCCAACCTAACATCTCGGCGGTAATATTTGACATCATTCCTGGCGAGTTGGCCTCTACGTCTCCGTTTGACCTTCACATACATCAATAATGTAATATAACCTAACCTAACCCAAATTAACATCTCGGCGGTAATATTTGACAACATTCCTGGCGAGTTGGCCTCTACGTCTCCGTTTAACCTTCATATACATCAATAACTTAATATAACCTAACCTAACCCAAACTAACATCTCGGCGGTAATATTTGAAACATATCTGGCGAGTTGGCCTCTACGTCTCCGTGGGACCTTTATAAACATAAATAACATAATATAACCTAACCTAACCCAACCTAACATCTCGGCGGTAATATTTGACCACTATCCTGTCTTGTTGGCCTCTACATCTCCGTGGGACCTTTATATACATCTATAACGTAATATAACCTAACCTAACCCAACCTAACATCTCGGCGGTAATATTTGACAACATACCTGCCGAGTTGGCCTCTACGTCTCCGTTTGACCTTCATATACATCAATAACGTAATATAACCTAACCTAACCCATCCTAACATCTCGGCGATAATGTTTGACATCATTCCTGGCGTGTTGGACTCTACGTCTCCGTTTGTCCTTCATATACATCAATAACGTAATATAACCTAACCTAACTCAACCTAACATCTCGGCGGTAATATTTGACAACATTCCTGGCGAGTTGGCTTCTCCGTTTCCGTGGACCCATTATATACATCAATAACGTAATATAACCTAACCTAACTCAACCTAACATCTCGGCGGTAATATTTGACCACTATCCTGTCTTGTTGGCCTCTACATCTCCGTGGGACCTTTATATACATCAATAACGTAATATAACCTAACCTAACCCAAACTAACATCTCGGCGGTAATATTTGTCCACATTCCTGGCTTGTTGGCCTCTACCTCTACGTGGGACCTTTATATACATCAATAACGTAATATAACCTATCCTTATCCAACCTATCACCTCGACGGTAATATTTGACAACATTCCGGGCGATTTGGCCTCTACGTCTCCGTGGGACCTTTATATACATCTATAACGTAATATAACCTAACCTAACCCAACCTAACATCTCGGCGGTAATATTTGACCACTATCCTGTCTTGTTGGCCTCTACATCTCCGTGGGACCTTTATATACATCTATAACGTAATATAACCTAACCTAACCCAACCTAACATATCGGCGGTAATATTTGAAAACATTCCTGGCGAGTTGGCCTCTACGTCTCCGTGGGACCTTTATATACATCTATAACGTAATATAACCTAACCTAACCCAACCTAACATCTCGGCGGAACTATTTGACAACATACCTGGCGAGTTGGCCTCTACGTCTCCGTGGGACCTTCATATACATCAATAACATAATATAAGCTAGCCTAACCCAATCTAACATCTCGGCGGTAATATTTGACAACATACCTGGCGAGTTTGCCTCTACGTCTCCGTGAGATCTTTATATACATCAATAACGTAATATAAAATAACCTAACCCAACCTATCTTCTCGGCGGTAATATTTGACAACATTCCTGGCGAGTTGGCTTCTCCGTTTCCGTGGACCGATTATATACATCAATAACGTAATATAACCTAACCTAACCCAACCTAACATCTCGGCGATAATATTTGACCACATTCCTGGCTTGTTGGACTCTACCTCTACGTGGGACCTTTATATACATCTATAACGTAATATAACCTAACCTAACCCAACCTAACATCTCCGCGGTAATATTTGACCACATTCCTGGCTTGTTGGCCTGTACGTCTCCGTAGGACCTTTATATAATTCAATAAAGTAATATAACCTAGCCTAACCCAATCTAACATTTCGGCGGTAATATTTGACCACATTCCTGTCTTGTTGGCCTCTACGTCTCGGTGGGACATATTTATATACATCAATAATGTAATGTAACCTAACCTAACCCAACCTAACATCTCGGCGGTAATATTTGACATCATTCCTGGCGAGTTGGCCTCTACGTCTCCGTTTGACCTTCATATACATCAATAATGTAATATAACCTAACCTAACCCAAACTAACATCTCCGCGGTAATATTTGACAACATTCCTGGCGAGTTGGCCTCTACGTCTCCGTTTAACCTTCATATACATCAATAACTTAATATAACCTAACCTAACCCAAACTAACATCTCGGCGGTAATATTTGAAACATATCTGGCGAGTTGGCCTCTACGTCTCCGTGGGACCTTTATAAACATAAATAACATAATATAACCTAACCTAACCCAACCTAACATCTCGGCGGTAATATTTGACCACTATCCTGTCTTGTTGGCCTCTACATCTCCGTGGGACCTTTATATACATCTATAACGTAATATAACCTAACCTAACCCAACCTAACATCTCGGCGGTAATATTTGACATCATTCCTGGCGTGTTGGCCTCTACGTCTCCGTTTGTCCTTCATATACATCAATAACGTAATAGAACCTAACCTAACCCAAACTAACATCTCGGCGGTAATATTTGTCCACATTCCTGGCTTGTTGGCCTCTACCTCTACGTGGGACCTTTATATACATAAATAACGTAATATAACCTATCCTTATCCAACCTATCACCTCGACGGTAATATTTGACAACATTCCGGGCGATTTGGCATCTACGTCTCCGTGGGACATTTATATACATCTATAACGTAATATAACCTAACCTAACCCAACCTAACATCTCGGCGGTAATATTTGACCACTATCCTGTCTTGTTGGCCTCTACATCTCCGTGGGACCTTTATATACATCTATAACGTAATATAACCTAACCTAACTCAACCTAACATCTCGGCGGTAATATTTGACAACATTCCTGGCGAGATGGCTTCTCCGTTTCCGTGGACCCATTATATACATCAATAACGTAATATAACCTAACCTAACCCAACCTAACATCTCGGCGGTAATATTTGACCACATTCCTGGCTTGTTGGCCTCTACGTCTCCGTGGGACCTTTATATACATCAATAACGTAATATAACCTAACCTAACCCAAACTAACATCTCGGCGGTAATATTTGTCCACATTCCTGGCTTGTTGGCCTCTACCTCTACGTGGGACCTTTATATACATCAATAACGTAATATAACCTATCCTTATCCAACCTATCACCTCGACCGTAATATTTGACAACATTCCCGGCGATTTGGCCTCCACGTCTCCGTGGGACCTTTATATACATCTATAACGTAATATAACCTAACCTAACCCAACCTAACATCTCGGCGGTAATATTTGACCACTATCCTGTCTTGTTGGCCTCTACATCTCCGTGGGACCTTTATATACATCAGTAACGTAATTTAACCTAACCTAACCCAACCTAACATCTCGGCGGTAATATTTGACCACTATCCTGTCTTGTTGGCCTCTACATCTCCGTGGGACCTTTATATACATCTATAACGTAATATAACCTAACCTAACCCAACCTAACATCTCGGCGGTAATATTTGACATCATTCCTGGCGTGTTGGCCTCTACGTCTCCGTTTGTCCTTCATATACATCAATAACGTAATAGAACCTAACCTAACCCAACCTATCATCTCGGCGGTAATATTTGACATCATTCCTGGCGAGTTGGCCTCTACGTCTCCGTTTGACCTTCATATACATCAATAACGTAATATAACCTAACCTTAGCCAACCTAACATCTCAGCGGTAATATTTGACCACATTCCTGGCGAGTTTGCCTCTACGTCTCCGTGGGACCTTTATATACATCAATAACGTAATATAACCTAACCTAACCCAAACTAACATCTCGGCGGTAATATTTGTCCACATTCCTGGCTTGTTGGCCTCTACCTCTACGTGGGACCTTTATATACCTAAATAACGTAATATAACCTATCCTTACCCAACCTATCACCTCGACGGTAATATTTGACAACATTCCGGGCGATTTGGCCTCTACGTCTCCGTGGGACATTTATATACATCTATAACGTAATATAACCTAACCTAACCCAACCTAACATCTCGGCGGTAATATTTGACCACTATCCTGTCTTGTTGGCCTCTACATCTCCGTGGGACCTTTATATACATCTATAACGTAATATAACCTAACCTAACTCAACCTAACATCTCGGCGGTAATATTTGACAACATTCCTGGCGAGTTGGCTTCTCCGTTTCCGTGGACCCATTATATACATCAATAACGTAATATAACCTAACCTAGCCCAACCTAACATCTCGGCGGTAATATTTGACCACATTCCTGGCTTGTTGGCCTCTACGTCTCCGTGGGACCTTTATATACATCAATAACGTAATATAACCTATCCTTATCCAACCTATCACCTCGACGGTAATATTTGACAACATTCCGGGCGATTTGGCCTCTACGTCTCCGTGGGACATTTATATACATCAATAATATAATGTAACCTAACCTAACCCAACCTAACATCTCGGCGGTAATATTTGACATCATTCCTGCCGAGTTGGCCTCTACGTCTCCGTGGGACATTTATATACATCAATAACGTAATATAACCTAACCTAACCCAACCTAACATCTCGGCGGTAATATTTGACAACATTCCTGCCAAGTTGGCCTCTACGTCTCCGTGGGACATTTATATACATCAATAACGTAATATAACCTAACCTAACCCAACCTAACATCTCGGCGGTAATATTTGACAACATACCTGCCGAGTTGGCCTCTACGTCTCCGTTTGACCTTCATATACATCAATAACGTAATATAACGTAACCTAACCCAACCTATCATCTCGGCGGTAATATTTGACAACATTCCTGGCGAGTTGGCCTTTACGTCTCCGTGGGACCTTTCTATACATCAATAGCGTAATATAACCTAACCTATCGCAACCTAACATCTCGGCGGTAATATTCGACAACATTCCTGGCGAGTTGGCCTCTACGTCCCCGTTTGACCTTCATATACATCAATAACTTTATATAACATAACCTAACCCAACGTATCACCTCGGCGGTAATATTTGAAAACATTCCGGGCGATTTGGCCTCTACGTCTCCGTGGGACCTTTATATACATCAATAACGTAATATAACATAACATAACCCAACCTAACATCTCGGCGGTAATATTTGACATCATTCCTGGCGTGTTGGCCTCTACGTCTCCGTTTGACCTTCATATACATCGATAACGTAATAGAACCTAACCTAACCCAAACTATCATCTCGGCGGTAATATTTGACATCATTCCTGGCGAGTTGGCCTCTACGTCTCCGTTTGACCTTCATATACATCAATAACGTAATATAACCTAACCTTACCCAACCTAACATCTCGGCGGTAATATTTGACATCATTCCTGGCGAGTTGGCCTCTACGTCTCCGTTTGACCTTCATATTCATCAATAAAGTAATACAACCTAACCTTACCCAACCTAACATCTCGGCGGTAATATTTGACCACATTCCTGGCTTGTTGGCCTCTGCGTCTCCGTAGAACCTTTATATACTTCAATAACGTAATATAACTTAACCTAACCCAATCTAACATCTCGGCGGTAATATTTGACGACATTCCTGTCTTGTTGGCCTCTACGTCTCCGTGGGACCTTTATATACATCATTAACGTAATATAACCTAACCTAACTCAACCTAACATCTCGGCGATAATATTTGACCACATTCCTGGCTTGTTGGACTCTACCTCTACGTGGGACCTTTATATACATCTATAACGTAATATAACCTAACCTAACCCAACCTAACATCTCGGCGGTAATATTTGACCACATTCCTGGCTTGTTGGCCTCTACGTCTCCGTAGGACCTTTATATAATTCAATAAAGTATTATAACCTAGCCTAACCCAATCTAACATTTCGGCGGTAATATTTGACCACATTCCTGTCTTGTTGTCCTCTACGTCTCCGTGGGACATTTATATACATCAATAATGTAATGTAACCTAACCTAACCCAACCTAACATCTCGGCGGTAATATTTGACATCATTCCTGGCGAGTTGGCCTCTACGTCTCCGTTTGACCTTCACATACATCAATAACTTAATATAACCTAACCTAACCCAAACTAACATCTCGGCGGTAATATTTGAAACATATCTGGCGAGTTGGCCTCTACGTCTCCGTGGGACCTTTATAAACATAAATAACATAATATAACCTAACCTAACCCAACCTAACATCTCGGCGGTAATATTTGACCACTATCCTGTCTTGTTGGCCTCTACATCTCCGTGGGACCTTTATATACATCTATAACGTAATATAACCTAACCTAACCCAACCTAACATCTCGGCGGTAATATTTGACAACATACCTGCCGAGTTGGCCTCTACGTCTCCGTTTGACCTTCATATACATCAATAACGTAATATAACCTAACCTAACCCATCCTAACATCTCGGCGATAATGTTTGACATCATTCCTGGCGTGTTGGCCTCTACGTCTCCGTTTGTCCTTCATATACATCAATAACGTAATATAACCTAACCTAACTCAACCTAACATCTCGGCGGTAATATTTGACAACATTCCTGGCGAGTTGGCTTCTCCGTTTCCGTGGACCCATTATATACATCAATAACGTAATATAACCTAACCTAACCCAACCTAACATCTCGGCGGTAATATTTGACCACATTCCTGGCTTGTTGGACTCTACGTCTCCGTGGGACCTTTATATACATCAATAACGTAATATAACCTAACCTAACCCAAACTAACATCTCGGCGGTAATATTTGTCCACATTCCTGGCTTGTTGGCCTCTGCGTCTCCGTAGAACCTTTATATACTTCAATAACGTAATATAACTTAACCTAACCCAATCTAACATCTCGGCGGTAATATTTGACCACATTCCTGTCTTGTTGGCCACTACGTCTCCGTGGGACCTTTATATACATCATTAACGTAATATAACCTAACCTAACTCAACCTAACATCTCGGCGATAATATTTGACCACATTCCTGGCTTGTTGGACTCTACCTCTACGTGGGACCTTTATATACATCTATAACGTAATATAACCTAACCTAACCCAACCTAACATCTCGGCGGTAATATTTGACAACATACCTGCCGAGTTGGCCTCTACGTCTCCGTTTGACCTTCATATACATCAATAACGTAATATAACCTAACCTAACCCATCCTAACATCTCGGCGATAATGTTTGACATCATTCCTGGCGTGTTGGCCTCTACGTCTCCGTTTGTCCTTCATATACATCAATAACGTAATATAACCTAACCTAACTCAACCTAACATCTCGGCGGTAATATTTGACAACATTCCTGGCCAGTTGGCTTCTCCGTTTCCGTGGACCCATTATATACATCAATAACGTAATATAACCTAACCTAACCCAACCTAACATCTCGGCGGTAATATTTGACCACATTCCTGGCTTGTTGGACTCTACGTCTCCGTGGGACCTTTATATACATCAATAACGTAATATAACCTAACCTAACCCAAACTAACATCTCGGCGGTAATATTTGTCCACATTCCTGGCTTGTTGGCCTCTACCTCTACGTGGGACCTTTATATACATCAATAACGTAATATAACCTATCCTTATCCAACCTATCACCTCGACGGTAATATTTGACAACATTCCGGGCGATTTGGCCTCTACGTCTCCGTGGGACCTTTATATACATCTATAACGTAATATAAGCTAACCTAACCCAACCTAACATCTCGGCGGTAATATTTGACCACTATCCTGTCTTGTTGGCCTCTACATCTCCGTGGGACCTTTATATACATCTATAACGTAATATAACCTAACCTAACCCAACCTAACATCTCGGCGGTAATATTTGAAAACATTCCTGGCGAGTTGGCCTCTACGTCTCCGTGGGACCTTTATATACATCTATAACGTAATATAACCTAACCTAACCCAACCTAACATCTCGGCGGTACTATTTGACAACATACCTGGCGAGTTGGCCTCTACGTCTCCGTGGGACCTTCATATACATCAATAACATAATATAAGCTAGCCTAACCCAATCTAACATCTCGGCGGTAATATTTGACAACATACCTGGCGAGTTTGCCTCTACGTCTCCGTGAGATCTTTATATACATCAATAACGTAATATAAAATAACCTAACCCAACCTATCTTCTCGGCGGTAATATTTGACAACATTCCTGGCGAGTTGGCTTCTCCGTTTCCGTGGACCCATTATATACATCAATAACGTAATATAACCTAACCTAACCCAACCTAACATCTCGGCGATAATATTTGACCACATTCCTGGCTTGTTGGACTCTACCTCTACGTGGGACCTTTATATACATCTATAACGTAATATAACCTAACCTAACCCAACCTAACATCTCCGCGGTAATATTTGACCACATTCCTGGCTTGTTGGCCTCTACGTCTCCGTAGGACCTTTATATAATTCAATAAAGTAATATAACCTAGCCTAACCCAATCTAACATTTCGGCGGTAATATTTGACCACATTCCTGTCTTGTTGGCCTCTACGTCTCGGTGGGACATATTTATATACATCAATAATGTAATGTAACCTAACCTAACCCAACCTAACATCTCGGCGGTAATATTTGACATCATTCCTGGCGAGTTGGCCTCTACGTCTCCGTTTGACCTTCATATACATCAATAATGTAATATAACCTAACCTAACCCGAACTAACATCTCCGCGGTAATATTTGACAACATTCCTGGCGAGTTGGCCTCTACGTCTCCGTTTAACCTTCATATACATCAATAACTTAATATAACCTAACCTAACCCAAACTAACATCTCGGCGGTAATATTTGAAACATATCTGGCGAGTTGGCCTCTACGTCTCCGTGGGACCTTTATAAACATAAATAACATAATATAACCTAACCTAACCCAACCTAACATCTCGGCGGTAATATTTGACCACTATCCTGTCTTGTTGGCCTCTACATCTCCGTGGGACCTTTATATACATCTATAACGTAATATAACCTAACCTAACCCAACCTAACATCTCGGCGGTAATATTTGACATCATTCCTGGCGTGTTGGCCTCTACGTCTCCGTTTGTCCTTCATATACATCAATAACGTAATAGAACCTAACCTAACCCAAACTAACATCTCGGCGGTAATATTTGTCCACATTCCTGGCTTGTTGGCCTATACCTCTACGTGGGACCTTTATATACATAAATAACGTAATATAACCTATCCTTATCCAACCTATCACCTCGACGGTAATATTTGACAACATTCCGGGCGATTTGGCATCTACGTCTCCGTGGGACATTTATATACATCTATAACGTAATATAACCTAACCTAACCCAACCTAACATCTCGGCGGTAATATTTGACCACTATCCTGTCTTGTTGGCCTCTACATCTCCGTGGGACCTTTATATACATCTATAACGTAATATAACCTAACCTAACTCAACCTAACATCTCGGCGGTAATATTTGACAGCATTCCTGGCGAGTTGGCTTCTCCGTTTCCGTGGACCCATTATATACATCAATAACGTAATATAACCTAACCTAACCCAACCTAACATCTCAGCGGTAATATTTGACCACATTCCTGGCTTGTTGGCCTCTACGTCTCCGTGGGACCTTTATATACATCAATAACGTAATATAACCTAACCTAACCCAAACTAACATCTCGGCGGTAATATTTGTCCACATTCCTGGCTTGTTGGCCTCTACCTCTACGTGGGACCTTTATATACATCAATAACGTAATATAACCTATCCTTATCCAACCTATCACCTCGACCGTAATATTTGACAACATTCCGGGCGATTTGGCCTCTACGTCTCCGTGGGACCTTTATATACATCTATAACGTAATATAACCTAACCTAACCCAACCTAACATCTCGGCGGTAATATTTGACCACTATCCTGTCTTGTTGGCCTCTACATCTCCGTGGGACCTTTATATACATCAATAACGTAATTTAACCTAACCTAACCCAACCTAACATCTCGGCGGTAATATTTGACCACTATCCTGTCTTGTTGGCCTCTACATCTCCGTGGGACCTTTATATACATCTATAACGTAATATAACCTAACCTAACCCAACCTAACATCTCGGCGGTAATATTTGACATCATTCCTGGCGTGTTGGCCTCTACGTCTCCGTTTGTCCTTCATATACATCAATAACGTAATAGAACCTAACCTAACCCAACCTATCATCTCGGCGGTAATATTTGACATCATTCCTGGCGAGTTGGCCTCTACGTCTCCGTTTGACCTTCATATACATCAATAACGTAATATAACCTAACCTTAGCCAACCTAACATCTCAGCGGTAATATTTGACCACATTCCTGGCGAGTTTGCCTCTACGTCTCCGTGGGACCTTTATATACATCAATAACGTAATATAACCTAACCTAACCCAAACTAACATCTCGGCGGTAATATTTGTCCACATTCCTGGCTTGTTGGCCTCTACCTCTACGTGGGACCTTTATATACCTAAATAACGTAATATAACCTATCCTTACCTAACCTATCACCTCGACGGTAATATTTGACAACATTCCGGGCGATTTGGCCTCTACGTCTCCGTGGGACATTTATATACATCTATAACGTAATATAACCTAACCTAACCCAACCTAACATCTCGGCGGTAATATTTGACCACTATCCTGTCTTGTTGGCCTCTACATCTCCGTGGGACCTTTATATACATCTATAACGTAATATAACCTAACCTAACTCAACCTAACATCTCGGCGGTAATATTTGACAACATTCCTGGCGAGTTGGCTTCTCCGTTTCCGTGGACCCATTATATACATCAATAACGTAATATAACCTAACCTAGCCCAACCTAACATCTCGGCGGTAATATTTGACCACATTCCTGGCTTGTTGGCCTCTACGTCTCCGTGGGACCTTTATATACATCAATAACGTAATATAACCTATCCTTATCCAACCTATCACCTCGACGGTAATATTTGACAACATTCCGGGCGATTTGGCCTCTACGTCTCCGTGGGACCTTTATATACATCTATAACGTAATATAACCTAACCTAACCCTACCTAACATCTCGGCGGTAATATTTGACCACTATCCTGTCTTGTTGGCCTCTACATCTCCGTGGGACCTTTATATACATCTATAACGTAATATAACCTAACCTAACCCAACCTAACATCTCGGCGGTAATATTTGAAAACATTCCTGGCGAGTTGGCCTCTACGTCTCCGTGGGACCTTTATATACATCTATAACGTAATATAACCTAACCTAACCCAACCTAACATCTCGGCGGTACTATTTGACATCATTCCTGGCGAGTTGGCCTCTACGTCTCCGTTTGACCTTCATATACATCAATAATGTAATATAACCTAACCTAACCCAAACTAACATCTCGGCGGTAATATTTGACAACATTCCTGGCGAGTTGGCCTCTACGTCTCCGTTTAACCTTCATATACATCAATAACTGAATATAACCTAACCTAACCCAAACTAACATCTCGGCGGTAATATTTGAAACATATCTGGCGAGTTGGCCTCTACGTCTCCGTGGGACCTTTATAAACATAAATAACATAATATAACCTAACCTAACCCAACCTAACATCTCGGCGGTAATATTTGACCACTATCCTGTCTTGTTGGCCTCTACATCTCCGTGGGACCTTTATATACATCTATAACGTAATATAACCTAACCTAACCCAACCTAACATCTCGGCGGTAATATTTGACATCATTCCTGGCGTGTTGGCCTCTACGTCTCCGTTTGTCCTTCATATACGTCAATAACGTAATAGAACCTAACCTAACCCAACCTATCATCTCGGCGGTAATATTTGACATCATTCCTGGCGAGTTGGCCTCTACGTCTCCGTTTGACCTTCATATACATCAATAACGTAATATAACCTAACCTTACACAACCTAACATCTCGGCGGTAATATTTGACCACATTCCTGGCGAGTTTGCCTCTACGTCTCCGTGGGACCTTTATATACATCTATAACGTAATATAACCTAACCTAACCCAAACTAACATCTCGGCGGTAATATTTGACAACATTCCTGGCGTGTTGGCCTCTACGTCTCCGTTTGTCCTTCATATACATCAATAACGTAATAGAACCTAACGTAACCCAACCTATCATCTCGGCGGTAATATTTGACATCATTCCTGGCGAGTTGGCCTCTACGTCTCCGTTTGACCTTCATATACATCAATAACGCAATATAACCTAACCTTACCCAACCTAACATCTCGGCGGTAATATTTGACCACATTCCTGGCTTGTTGGACTCTACGTCTCCGTGGGACCTTTATATACATCAATAACGTAATATAACCTAACCTAACCCAAACTAACATCTCGGCGGTAATATTTGACCACATTCCTGTCTTGTTGGCCTCTACGTCTCCGTGGGACATTTATATACATCAATAATGTAATGTAACCTAACCTAACCCAACCTAACATCTCGGCGGTAATATTTGACGTCATTCCTGGCGAGTTGGCCTCTACGTCTCCCTTTGACCTTCATATACATCAATAATGTAATATAACCTAACCTAACCCAAACTAACATCTCGGCGGTAATATTTGACAACATTCCTGGCGAGTTGGCCTCTACGTCTCCGTTTAACCTTCATATACATCAATAACTTAATATAACCTAACCTAACCCAAACTAACATCTCGGCGGTAATATTTGAAACATATCTGGCGAGTTGGCCTCTACGTCTCCGTGGGACCTTTATAAACATAAATAACATAATATAACCTAACCTAACCCAACCTAACATCTCGGCGGTAATATTTGACCACTATCCTGTCTTGTTGACCTCTACATCTCCGTGGGACCTTTATATACATCTATAACGTAATATAACCTAACCTAACCCAACGTAACATCTCGGCGGTAATATTTGACATCATTCCTGGCGTGTTGGCCTCTACGTCTCCGTTTGTCCTTCATATACATCAATAACGTAATAGAACCTAACCTAACCCAACCTATCATCTCGGCGGTAATATTTGACATCATTCCTGGCGAGTTGGCCTCTACGTCTCCGTTTGACCTTCATATACATCAATAACGTAATATAACCTAACCTTAGCCAACCTAACATCTCAGCGGTAATATTTGACCACATTCCTGGCGAGTTTGCCTCTACGTCTCCGTGGGACCTTTATATACATCAATAACGTAATATAACCTAACCTAACCCAAACTAACATCTCGGCGGTAATATTTGACCACATTCCTGGCTTGTTGGCCTCTACGTCTCCGTGGGACCTTTATATACATCAATAACGTAATATAACCTATCCTTATCCAACCTATCACCTCGACGGTAATATTTGACCACATTCCTGGCGAGTTTGCCTCTACGTCTCCGTGGGACCTTTATATACATCTATAACGTAATATAACCTAACCTAACCCAAACTAACATCTCGGCGGTAATATTTGACAACATTCCTGGCGTGTTGGCCTCTACGTCTCCGTTTGTCCTTCATATACATCAATAACGTAATAGAACCTAACGTAACCCAACCTATCATCTCGGCGGTAATATTTGACATCATTCCTGGCGAGTTGGCCTCTACGTCTCCGTTTGACCTTCATATACATCAATAACGCAATATAACCTAACCTTACCCAACCTAACATCTCGGCGGTAATATTTGACCACATTCCTTGCGAGTTTGCCTCTACGTCTCCGTGGGACCTTTATATACATCAATAACGTAATATAACCTAACCTAACCCAAACTAACATCTCGGCGGTAATATTTGACCACATTCCTGTCTTGTTGGCCTCTACGTCTCCGTGGGACATTTATATACATCAATAATGTAATGTAACCTAACCTAACCCAACCTAACATCTCGGCGGTAATATTTGACATCATTCCTGGCGAGTTGGCCTCTACGTCTCCCTTTGACCTTCATATACATCAATAATGTAATATAACCTAACCTAACCCAAACTAACATCTCGGCGGTAATATTTGACAACATTCCTGGCGAGTTGGCCTCTACGTCTCCGTTTAACCTTCATATACATCAATAACTTAATATAACCTAACCTAACCCAAACTAACATCTCGGCGGTAATATTTGAAACATATCTGGCGAGTTGGCCTCTACGTCTCCGTGGGACCTTTATAAACATAAATAACATAATATAACCTAACCTAACCAAACCTAACATCTCGGCGGTAATATTTGACCACTATCCTGTCTTGTTGACCTCTACATCTCCGTGGGACCTTTATATACATCTATAACGTAATATAACCTAACCTAACCCAACGTAACATCTCGGCGGTAATATTTGACATCATTCCTGGCGTGTTGGCCTCTACGTCTCCGTTTGTCCTTCATATACATCAATAACGTAATAGAACCTAACCTAACCCAACCTATCATCTCGGCGGTAATATTTGACATCATTCCTGGCGAGTTGGCCTCTACGTCTCCGTTTGACCTTCATATACATCAATAACGTAATATAACCTAACCTTAGCCAACCTAACATCTCAGCGGTAATATTTGACCACATTCCTGGCGAGTTTGCCTCTACGTCTCCGTGGGACCTTTATATACATCAATAACGTAATATAACCTAACCTAACCCAAACTAACATCTCGGCGGTAATATTTGACCACATTCCTGGCTTGTTGGCCTCTACGTCTCCGTGGGATCTTTATATACATCAATAACGTAATATAACCTATCCTTATCCAACCTATCACCTCGACGGTAATATTTGACAACATTCCGGGCGATTTGGCCTCTACGTCTCCGTGGGACCTTTATATACATCTATAACGTAATATAACCTAACCTAACCCAACCTAACATCTCGGCGGTAATATTTGACCACTATCCTGCCTTGTTGGCCTCTACATGTCCGTGGGACCTTTATATACATCTATAACGTAATATAACCTAACCTAACCCAACCTAACATCTCGGCGGTAATATTTGAAAACATTCCTGGCGAGTTGGCCTCTACGTCTCCGTGGGACCTTTATATACATCTATAACGTAATATAACCTAACCTAACCCAACCTAACATCTCGGCGGTACTATTTGACATCATTCCTGGCGAGTTGGCCTCTACGTCTCCGTTTGACCTTCATATACATCAATAATGTAATATAACCTAACCTAACCCAAACTAACATCTCGGCGGTAATATTTGACAACATTCCTGGCGAGTTGGCCTCTACGTCTCCGTTTAACCTTCATATACATCAATAACTTAATATAACCTAACCTAACCCAAACTAACATCTCGGCGGTAATATTTGAAACATATCTGGCGAGTTGGCCTCTACGTCTCCGTGGGACCTTTATAAACATAAATAACATAATATAACCTAACCTAACCCAACCTAACATCTCGGCGGTAATATTTGACCACTATCCTGTCTTGTTGGCCTCTACATCTCTGTGGGACCTTTATATACATCTATAACGTAATATAACCTAACCTAACCCAACCTAACATCTCGGCGGTAATATTTGACATCATTCCTGGCGTGTTGGCCTCTACGTCTCCGTTTGTCCTTCATATACGTCAATAACGTAATAGAACCTAACCTAACCCAACCTATCATCTCGGCGGTAATATTTGACATCATTCCTGGCGAGTTGGCCTCTACGTCTCCGTTTGACCTTCATATACATCAATAACGTAATATAACCTAACCTTACACAACCTAACATCTCGGCGGTAATATTTGACCACATTCCTGGCGAGTTTGCCTCTACGTCTCCGTGGGACCTTTATATACATCTATAACGTAATATAACCTGACCTAACCCAAACTAACATCTCGGCGGTAATATTTGACAACATTCCTGGCTTGTTGGCCTCTACGTCTCCGTTTGTCCTTCATATACATCAATAACGCAATAGAACCTAATGTAACCCAACCTATCATCTCGGCGGTAATATTTGACATCATTCCTGGCGATTTGGCCTCTACGTCTCCGTTTGACCTTCATATACATCAATAACGCAATATAACCTAACCTTACCCAACCTAACATCTCGGCGGTAATATTTGACCACATTCCTTGCGAGTTTGCCTCTACGTCTCCGTGGGACCTTTATATACATCAATAACGTAATATAACCTAACCTAACCCAAACTAACATCTCGGCGGTAATATTTGTCCACATTCCTGGCTTGTTGGCCTCTACCTCTACGTGGGACCTTTATATACCTAAATAACGTAATATAACCTATCCTTACCCAACCTATCACCTCGACGGTAATATTTGACAACATTCCGGGCGATTTGGCCTCTACGTCTCCGTGGGACCTTTATATACATCTATAACGTAATATAACCTAACCTAGCCCAACCTAACATCTCGGCGGTAATATTTGACCACTATCCTGTCTTGTTGGCCTCTACATCTCCGTGGGACCTTTATATACATCTATAACGTAATATAACCTAACCTAACCCAACCTAACATCTCGGCGGTAATATTTGAAAACATTCCTGGCGAGTTGGCCTCTACGTCTCCGTGGGACCTTTATATACATCTATAACGTAATATAACCTAACCTAACCCAACCTAACATCTCGGCGGTACTATTTGACAACATACCTGGCGAGTTGGCCTCTACGTCTCCGTGGGACCTTCATATACATCAATAACATAATATAAGCTAGCCTAACCCAATCTAACATCTCGGCGGTAATATTTGACAACATACCTGGCGAGTTTGCCTCTACGTCTCCGTGAGATATTTATATACATCAATAACGTAATATAAAATAACCTAACCCAACCTAACATCTCGGCGGTAATATTTGACCACTATCCTGTCTTGTTGACCTCTACATCTCCGTGGGACCTTTATATACATCTATAACGTAATATAACCTAACCTAACCCAACCTAACATCTCGGCGGTAATATTTGACATCATTCCTGGCGTGTTGGCCTCTACGTCTCCGTTTGTCCTTCATATACGTCAATAACGTAATAGAACCTAACCTAACCCAACCTATCATCTCGGCGGTAATATTTGACATCATTCCTGGCGAGTTGGCCTCTACGTCTCCGTTTGACCTTCATATACATCAATAACGTAATATAACCTAACCTTACACAACCTAACATCTCGGCGGTAATATTTGACCACATTCCTGGCGAGTTTGCCTCTACGTCTCCGTGGGACCTTTATATACATCTATAACGTAATATAACCTGACCTAACCCAAACTAACATCTCGGCGGTAATATTTGACAACATTCCTGGCTTGTTGGCCTCTACGTCTCCGTTTGTCCTTCATATACATCAATAACGCAATAGAACCTAATGTAACCCAACCTATCATCTCGGCGGTAATATTTGACATCATTCCTGGCGATTTGGCCTCTACGTCTCCGTTTGACCTTCATATACATCAATAACGCAATATAACCTAACCTTACCCAACCTAACATCTCGGCGGTAATATTTGACCACATTCCTTGCGAGTTTGCCTCTACGTCTCCGTGGGACCTTTATATACATCAATAACGTAATATAACCTAACCTAACCCAAACTAACATCTCGGCGGTAATATTTGTCCACATTCCTGGCTTGTTGGCCTCTACCTCTACGTGGGACCTTTATATACCTAAATAACGTAATATAACCTATCCTTACCCAACCTATCACCTCGACGGTAATATTTGACAACATTCCGGGCGATTTGGCCTCTACGTCTCCGTGGGACCTTTATATACATCTATAACGTAATATAACCTAACCTAACCCAACCTAACATCTCGGCGGTAATATTTGACCACTATCCTGTCTTGTTGGCCTCTACATCTCCGTGGGACCTTTATATACATCAATAACGTAATTTAACCTAACCTAACCCAACCTAACATCTCGGCGGTAATATTTGACCACTATCCTGTCTTGTTGGCCTCTACATCTCCGTGGGACCTTTATATACATCTATAACGTAATATAACCTAACCTAACCCAACCTAACATCTCGGCGGTAATATTTGACATCATTCCTGGCGTGTTGGCCTCTACGTCTCCGTTTGTCCTTCATATACATCAATAACGTAATAGAACCTAACCTAACCCAACCTATCATCTCGGCGGTAATATTTGACATCATTCCTGGCGAGTTGGCCTCTACGTCTCCGTTTGACCTTCATATACATCAATAATGTAATATAACCTAACCTTAGCCAACCTAACATCTCAGCGGTAATATTTGACCACATTCCTGGCGAGTTTGCCTCTACGTCTCCGTGGGACCTTTATATACATCAATAACGTAATATAACCTAACCTAACCCAAACTAACATCTCGGCGGTAATATTTGTCCACATTCCTGGCTTGTTGGCCTCTACCTCTACGTGGGACCTTTATATACCTAAATAACGTAATATAACCTATCCTTACCCAACCTATCACCTCGACGGTAATATTTGACAACATTCCGGGCGATTTGGCCTCTACGTCTCCGTGGGACATTTATATACATCTATAACGTAATATAACCTAACCTAACCCAACCTAACATCTCGGCGGTAATATTTGACCACTATCCTGTCTTGTTGGCCTCTACATCTCCGTGGGACCTTTATATACATCTATAACGTAATATAACCTAACCTAACTCAACCTAACATCTCGGCGGTAATATTTGACAACATTCCTGGCGAGTTGGCTTCTCCGTTTCCGTGGACCCATTATATACATCAATAACGTAATATAACCTAACCTAGCCCAACCTAACATCTCGGCGGTAATATTTGACCACATTCCTGGCTTGTTGGCCTCTACGTCTCCGTGGGACCTTTATATACATCAATAACGTAATATAACCTATCCTTATCCAACCTATCACCTCGACGGTAATATTTGACAACATTCCGGGCGATTTGGCCTCTACGTCTCCGTGGGACCTTTATATACATCTATAACGTAATATAACCTAACCTAACCCTACCTAACATCTCGGCGGTAATATTTGACCACTATCCTGTCTTGTTGGCCTCTACATCTCCGTGGGACCTTTATATACATCTATAACGTAATATAACCTAACCTAACCCAACCTAACATCTCGGCGGTAATATTTGAAAACATTCCTGGCGAGTTGGCCTCTACGTCTCCGTGGGACCTTTATATACATCTATAACGTAATATAACCTAACCTAACCCAACCTAACATCTCGGCGGTACTATTTGACATCATTCCTGGCGAGTTGGCCTCTACGTCTCCGTTTGACCTTCATATACATCAATAATGTAACATAACCTAACCTAACCCAAACTAACATCTCGGCGGTAATATTTGACAACATTCCTGGCGAGTTGGCCTCTACGTCTCCGTTTAACCTTCATATACATCAATAACTGAATATAACCTAACCTAACCCAAACTAACATCTCGGCGGTAATATTTGAAACATATCTGGCGAGTTGGTCTCTACGTCTCCGTGGGACCTTTATAAACATAAATAACATAATATAACCTACCCTAACCCAACCTAACATCTCGGCGGTAATATTTGACCACTATCCTGTCTTGTTGGCCTCTACATCTCCGTGGGACCTTTATATACATCTATAACGTAATATAACCTAACCTAACCCAACCTAACATCTCGGCGGTAATATTTGACATCATTCCTGGCGTGTTGGCCTCTACGTCTCCGTTTGTCCTTCATATACGTCAATAACGTAATAGAACCTAACCTAACCCAACCTATCATCTCGGCGGTAATATTTGACATCATTCCTGGCGAGTTGGCCTCTACGTCTCCGTTTGACCTTCATATACATCAATAACGTAATATAACCTAACCTTACACAACCTAACATCTCGGCGGTAATATTTGACCACATTCCTGGCGAGTTTGCCTCTACGTCTCCGTGGGACCTTTATATACATCTATAACGTAATATAACCTAACCTAACCCAAACTAACATCTCGGCGGTAATATTTGACAACATTCCTGGCGTGTTGGCCTCTACGTCTCCGTTTGTCCTTCATATACATCAATAACGTAATAGAACCTAACGTAACCCAACCTATCATCTCGGCGGTAATATTTGACATCATTCCTGGCGAGTTGGCCTCTACGTCTCCGTTTGACCTTCATATACATCAATAACGCAATATAACCTAACCTTACCCAACCTAACATCTCGGCGGTAATATTTGACCACATTCCTGGCTTGTTGGACTCTACGTCTCCGTGGGACCTTTATATACATCAATAACGTAATATAACCTAACCTAACCCAAACTAACATCTCGGCGGTAATATTTGACCACATTCCTGTCTTGTTGGCCTCTACGTCTCCGTGGGACATTTATATACATCAATAATGTAATGTAACCTAACCTAACCCAACCTAACATCTCGGCGGTAATATTTGACGTCATTCCTGGCGAGTTGGCCTCTACGTCTCCCTTTGACCTTCATATACATCAATAATGTAATATAACCTAACCTAACCCAAACTAACATCTCGGCGGTAATATTTGACAACATTCCTGGCGAGTTGGCCTCTACGTCTCCGTTTAACCTTCATATACATCAATAACTTAATATAACCTAACCTAACCCAAACTAACATCTCGGCGGTAATATTTGAAACATATCTGGCGAGTTGGCCTCTACGTCTCCGTGGGACCTTTATAAACATAAATAACATAATATAACCTAACCTTACCCAACCTAACATCTCGGCGGTAATATTTGACCACTATCCTGTCTTGTTGACCTCTACATCTCCGTGGGACCTTTATATACATCTATAACGTAATATAACCTAACCTAACCCAACGTAACATCTCGGCGGTAATATTTGACATCATTCCTGGCGTGTTGGCCTCTACGTCTCCGTTTGTCCTTCATATACATCAATAACGTAATAGAACCTAACCTAACCCAACCTATCATCTCGGCGGTAATATTTGACATCATTCCTGGCGAGTTGGCCTCTACGTCTCCGTTTGACCTTCATATACATCAATAACGTAATATAACCTAACCTTAGCCAACCTAACATCTCAGCGGTAATATTTGACCACATTCCTGGCGAGTTTGCCTCTACGTCTCCGTGGGACCTTTATATACATCAATAACGTAATATAACCTAACCTAACCCAAACTAACATCTCGGCGGTAATATTTGACCACATTCCTGGCTTGTTGGCCTCTACGTCTCCGTGGGACCTTTATATACATCAATAACGTAATATAACCTATCCTTATCCAACCTATCACCTCGACGGTAATATTTGACCACATTCCTGGCGAGTTTGCCTCTACGTCTCCGTGGGACCTTTATATACATCTATAACGTAATATAACCTAACCTAACCCAAACTAACATCTCGGCGGTAATATTTGACAACATTCCTGGCGTGTTGGCCTCTACGTCTCCGTTTGTCCTTCATATACATCAATAACGTAATAGAACCTAACGTAACCCAACCTATCATCTCGGCGGTAATATTTGACATCATTCCTGGCGAGTTGGCCTCTACGTCTCCGTTTGACCTTCATATACATCAATAACGCAATATAACCTAACCTTACCCAACCTAACATCTCGGCGGTAATATTTGACCACATTCCTTGCGAGTTTGCCTCTACGTCTCCGTGGGACCTTTATATACATCAATAACGTAATATAACCTAACCTAACCCAAACTAACATCTCGGCGGTAATATTTGACCACATTCCTGTCTTGTTGGCCTCTACGTCTCCGTGGGACATTTATATACATCAATAATGTAATGTAACCTAACCTAACCCAACCTAACATCTCGGCGGTAATATTTGACATCATTCCTGGCGAGTTGGCCTCTACGTCTCCCTTTGACCTTCATATACATCAATAATGTAATATAACCTAACCTAACCCAAACTAACATCTCGGCGGTAATATTTGACAACATTCCTGGCGAGTTGGCCTCTACGTCTCCGTTTAACCTTCATATACATCAATAACTTAATATAACCTAACCTAACCCAAACTAACATCTCGGCGGTAATATTTGAAACATATCTGGCGAGTTGGCCTCTACGTCTCCGTGGGACCTTTATAAACATAAATAACATAATATAACCTAACCTAACCCAACCTAACATCTCGGCGGTAATATTTGACCACTATCCTGTCTTGTTGACCTCTACATCTCCGTGGGACCTTTATATACATCTATAACGTAATATAACCTAACCTAACCCAACGTAACATCTCGGCGGTAATATTTGACATCATTCCTGGCGTGTTGGCCTCTACGTCTCCGTTTGTCCTTCATATACATCAATAACGTAATAGAACCTAACCTAACCCAACCTATCATCTCGGCGGTAATATTTGACATCATTCCTGGCGAGTTGGCCTCTACGTCTCCGTTTGACCTTCATATACATCAATAACGTAATATAACCTAACCTTAGCCAACCTAACATCTCAGCGGTAATATTTGACCACATTCCTGGCGAGTTTGCCTCTACGTCTCCGTGGGACCTTTATATACATCAATAACGTAATATAACCTAACCTAACCCAAACTAACATCTCGGCGGTAATATTTGACCACATTCCTGGCTTGTTGGCCTCTACGTCTCCGTGGGATCTTTATATACATCAATAACGTAATATAACCTATCCTTATCCAACCTATCACCTCGACGGTAATATTTGACAACATTCCGGGCGATTTGGCCTCTACGTCTCCGTGGGACCTTTATATACATCTATAACGTAATATAACCTAACCTAACCCAACCTAACATCTCGGCGGTAATATTTGACCACTATCCTGCCTTGTTGGCCTCTACATGTCCGTGGGACCTTTATATACATCTATAACGTAATATAACCTAACCTAACCCAACCTAACATCTCGGCGGTAATATTTGAAAACATTCCTGGCGAGTTGGCCTCTACGTCTCCGTGGGACCTTTATATACATCTATAACGTAATATAACCTAACCTAACCCAACCTAACATCTCGGCGGTACTATTTGACATCATTCCTGGCGAGTTGGCCTCTACGTCTCCGTTTGACCTTCATATACATCAATAATGTAATATAACCTAACCTAACCCAAACTAACATCTCGGCGGTAATATTTGACAACATTCCTGGCGAGTTGGCCTCTACGTCTCCGTTTAACCTTCATATACATCAATAACTTAATATAACCTAACCTAACCCAAACTAACATCTCGGCGGTAATATTTGAAACATATCTGGCGAGTTGGCCTCTACGTCTCCGTGGGACCTTTATAAACATAAATAACATAATATAACCTAACCTAACCCAACCTAACATCTCGGCGGTAATATTTGACCACTATCCTGTCTTGTTGGCCTCTACATCTCTGTGGGACCTTTATATACATCTATAACGTAATATAACCTAACCTAACCCAACCTAACATCTCGGCGGTAATATTTGACATCATTCCTGGCGTGTTGGCCTCTACGTCTCCGTTTGTCCTTCATATACGTCAATAACGTAATAGAACCTAACCTAACCCAACCTATCATCTCGGCGGTAATATTTGACATCATTCCTGGCGAGTTGGCCTCTACGTCTCCGTTTGACCTTCATATACATCAATAACGTAATATAACCTAACCTTACACAACCTAACATCTCGGCGGTAATATTTGACCACATTCCTGGCGAGTTTGCCTCTACGTCTCCGTGGGACCTTTATATACATCTATAACGTAATATAACCTGACCTAACCCAAACTAACATCTCGGCGGTAATATTTGACAACATTCCTGGCTTGTTGGCCTCTACGTCTCCGTTTGTCCTTCATATACATCAATAACGCAATAGAACCTAATGTAACCCAACCTATCATCTCGGCGGTAATATTTGACATCATTCCTGGCGATTTGGCCTCTACGTCTCCGTTTGACCTTCATATACATCAATAACGCAATATAACCTAACCTTACCCAACCTAACATCTCGGCGGTAATATTTGACCACATTCCTTGCGAGTTTGCCTCTACGTCTCCGTGGGACCTTTATATACATCAATAACGTAATATAACCTAACCTAACCCAAACTAACATCTCGGCGGTAATATTTGTCCACATTCCTGGCTTGTTGGCCTCTACCTCTACGTGGGACCTTTATATACCTAAATAACGTAATATAACCTATCCTTACCCAACCTATCACCTCGACGGTAATATTTGACAACATTCCGGGCGATTTGGCCTCTACGTCTCCGTGGGACCTTTATATACATCTATAACGTAATATAACCTAACCTAGCCCAACCTAACATCTCGGCGGTAATATTTGACCACTATCCTGTCTTGTTGGCCTCTACATCTCCGTGGGACCTTTATATACATCTATAACGTAATATAACCTAACCTAACCCAACCTAACATCTCGGCGGTAATATTTGAAAACATTCCTGGCGAGTTGGCCTCTACGTCTCCGTGGGACCTTTATATACATCTATAACGTAATATAACCTAACCTAACCCAACCTAACATCTCGGCGGTACTATTTGACAACATACCTGGCGAGTTGGCCTCTACGTCTCCGTGGGACCTTCATATACATCAATAACATAATATAAGCTAGCCTAACCCAATCTAACATCTCGGCGGTAATATTTGACAACATACCTGGCGAGTTTGCCTCTACGTCTCCGTGAGATATTTATATACATCAATAACGTAATATAAAATAACCTAACCCAACCTAACATCTCGGCGGTAATATTTGACCACTATCCTGTCTTGTTGACCTCTACATCTCCGTGGGACCTTTATATACATCTATAACGTAATATAACCTAACCTAACCCAACCTAACATCTCGGCAGTAATATTTGACATCATTCCTGGCGTGTTGGCCTCTACGTCTCCGTTTGTCCTTCATATACGTCAATAACGTAATAGAACCTAACCTAACCCAACCTATCATCTCGGCGGTAATATTTGACATCATTCCTGGCGAGTTGGCCTCTACGTCTCCGTTTGACCTTCATATACATCAATAACGTAATATAACCTAACCTTACACAACCTAACATCTCGGCGGTAATATTTGACCACATTCCTGGCGAGTTTGCCTCTACGTCTCCGTGGGACCTTTATATACATCTATAACGTAATATAACCTGACCTAACCCAAACTAACATCTCGGCGGTAATATTTGACAACATTCCTGGCTTGTTGGCCTCTACGTCTCCGTTTGTCCTTCATATACATCAATAACGCAATAGAACCTAATGTAACCCAACCTATCATCTCGGCGGTAATATTTGACATCATTCCTGGCGATTTGGCCTCTACGTCTCCGTTTGACCTTCATATACATCAATAACGCAATATAACCTAACCTTACCCAACCTAACATCTCGGCGGTAATATTTGACCACATTCCTTGCGAGTTTGCCTCTACGTCTCTGTGGGACCTTTATATACATCAATAACGTAATATAACCTAACCTAACCCAAACTAACATCTCGGCGGTAATATTTGTCCACATTCCTGGCTTGTTGGCCTCTACCTCTACGTGGGACCTTTATATACCTAAATAACGTAATATAACCTATCCTTACCCAACCTATCACCTCGACGGTAATATTTGACAACATTCCGGGCGATTTGGCCTCTACGTCTCCGTGGGACCTTTATATACATCTATAACGTAATATAACCTAACCTAGCCCAACCTAACATCTCGGCGGTAATATTTGACCACTATCCTGTCTTGTTGGCCTCTACATCTCCGTGGGACCTTTATATACATCTATAACGTAATATAACCTAACCTAACCCAACCTAACATCTCGGCGGTAATATTTGAAAACATTCCTGGCGAGTTGGCCTCTACGTCTCCGTGGGACCTTTATATACATCTATAACGTAATATAACCTAACCTAACCCAACCTAACATCTCGGCGGTACTATTTGACAACATACCTGGCGAGTTGGCCTCTACGTCTCCGTGGGACCTTCATATACATCAATAACATAATATAAGCTAGCCTAACCCAATCTAACATCTCGGCGGTAATATTTGACAACATACCTGGCGAGTTTGCCTCTACGTCTCCGTGAGATATTTATATACATCAATAACGTAATATAAAATAACCTAACCCAACCTAACATCTCGGCGGTAATATTTGACCACTATCCTGTCTTGTTGACCTCTACATCTCCGTGGGACCTTTATATACATCTATAACGTAATATAACCTAACCTAACCCAACGTAACATCTCGGCGGTAATATTTGACATCATTCCTGGCGTGTTGGCCTCTACGTCTCCGTTTGTCCTTCATATACATCAATAACGTAATAGAACCTAACCTAACCCAACCTATCATCTCGGCGGTAATATTTGACATCATTCCTGGCGAGTTGGCCTCTACGTCTCCGTTTGACCTTCATATACATCAATAACGTAATATAACCTAACCTTACACAACCTAACATCTCGGCGGTAATATTTGACCACATTCCTGGCGAGTTTGCCTCTACGTCTCCGTGGGACCTTTATATACATCTATAACGTAATATAACCTGACCTAACCCAAACTAACATCTCGGCGGTAATATTTGACAACATTCCTGGCTTGTTGGCCTCTACGTCTCCGTTTGTCCTTCATATACATCAATAACGCAATAGAACCTAACGTAACCCAACCTATCATCTCGGCGGTAATATTTGACATCATTCCTGGCGATTTGGCCTCTACGTCTCCGTTTGACCTTCATATACATCAATAACGCAATATAACCTAACCTTACCCAACCTAACATCTCGGCGGTAATATTTGACCACATTCCTTGCGAGTTTGCCTCTACGTCTCCGTGGGACCTTTATATACATCAATAACGTAATATAACCTAACCTAACCCAAACTAACATCTCGGCGGTAATATTTGTCCACATTCCTGGCTTGTTGGCCTCTACCTCTACGTGGGACCTTTATATACCTAAATAACGTAATATAACCTATCCTTACCCAACCTATCACCTCGACGGTAATATTTGACAACATTCCGGGCGATTTGGCCTCTACGTCTCCGTGGGACCTTTATATACATCTATAACGTAATATAACCTAACCTAGCCCAACCTAACATCTCGGCGGTAATATTTGACCACTATCCTGTCTTGTTGGCCTCTACATCTCCGTGGGACCTTTATATACATCTATAACGTAATATAACCTAACCTAACCCAACCTAACATCTCGGCGGTAATATTTGACAACATACCTGGCGAGTTGGCCTCTACGTCTCCGTGGGACCTTCATATACATCAATAACATAATATAAGCTAGCCTAACCCAATCTAACATCTCGGCGGTAATATTTGACAACATACCTGGCGAGTTTGCCTCTACGTCTCCGTGAGATATTTATATACATCAATAACGTAATATAAAATAACCTAACCCAACCTATCTTCTCGGCGGTAATATTTGACAACATTCCTGGCGAGTTGGCTTCTCCGTTTCCGTGGACCCATTATATACATCAATAACGTAATATAACCTAACCTAACCCAACCTAACATCTCGTCGATAATATTTGACCACATTCCTGGCTTGTTGGACTCTACCTCTACGTGGGACCTTTATATACATCTATAACGTAATATAACCTAACCCAACCCAACCTAACATTTCGGCGGTAATATTTGACCACAATCCTGGCTTGTTGGCCTCTACGTCTCCGTAGGACCTTTATATAATTCAATAAAGTAATATAACCTAGCCTAACCCAATCTAACATTTCGGCGGTAATATTTGACCACATTCCTGTCTTGTTGGCCTCTACGTCTCCGTGGGACATTTATATACATCAATAATGTAATGTAACCTAACCTAACGCAACCTAACATCTCGGCGGTAATATTTGACATCATTCCTGGCGAGTTGGCCTCTACGTCTCCGTTTGACCTTCATATACATCAATAATGTAATATAACCTAACCTAAGCCAACCTAACATCTCGGCGGTAATATTTGACTTCATTCCTGGCGTGTTGGCCTCTACGTCTCCGTTTGTCCTTCATATACGTCAATAACGTAATAGAACCTAACCTAACCCAACCTATCATCTCGGCGGTAATATTTGACATCATTCCTGGCGAGTTGGGCTCTACGTCTCCGTTTGACCTTCATATACATCAATAACGTAATATAACCTAACCTTACACAACCTAACATCTCGGCGGTAATATTTGACCGCATTCCTGGCGAGTTTGCCTCTACGTCTCCGTGGGACCTTTATATACATCTATAACGTAATATAACCTGACCTAACCCAAACTAACATCTCGGCGGTAATATTTGACAACATTCCTGGCTTGTTGGCCTCTACGTCTCCGTTTGTCCTTCATATACATCAATAACGCAATAGAACCTAACGTAACCCAACCTATCATCTCGGCGGTAGTATTTGACATCATTCCTGGCGATTTGGCCTCTACGTCTCCGTTTGACCTTCATATACATCAATAACGCAATATAACCTAACCTTACCCAACCTAACATCTCGGCGGTAATATTTGACCACATTCCTTGCGAGTTTGCCTCTACGTCTCCGTGGGACCTTTATATACATCAATAACGTAATATAACCTAACCTAACCCAAACTAACATCTCGGCGGTAATATTTGTCCACATTCCTGGCTTGTTGGCCTCTACCTCTACGTGGGACCTTTATATACCTAAATAACGTAATATAACCTATCCTTACCCAACCTATCACCTCGACGGTAATATTTGACAACATTCCGGGCGATTTGGCCTCTACGTCTCCGTGGGACCTTTATATACATCTATAACGTAATATAACCTAACCTAGCCCAACCTAACATCTCGGCGGTACTATTTGACAACATACCTGGCGAGTTGGCCTCTACGTCTCCGTGGGACCTTCATATACATCAATAACATAATATAAGCTAGCCTAACCCAATCTAACATCTCGGCGGTAATATTTGACAACATACCTGGCGAGTTTGCCTCTACGTCTCCGTGAGATATTTATATACATCAATAACGTAATATAAAATAACCTAACCCAACCTATCTTCTCGGCGGTAATATTTAACAACATTCCTGGCGAGTTGGCTTCTCCGTTTCCGTGGACCCATTATATACATCAATAACGTAATATAACCTAACCTAACCCAACCTAACATCTCGGCGATAATATTTGACCACATTCCTGGCTTGTTGGACTCTACCTCTACGTGGGACCTTTATATACATCTATAACGTAATATAACCTAACCCAACCCAACCTAACATTTCGGCGGTAATATTTGACCACAATCCTGGCTTGTTGGCCTCTACGTCTCCGTAGGACCTTTATATAATTCAATAAAGTAATATAACCTAGCCTAACCCAATCTAACATTTCGGCGGTAATATTTGACCACATTCCTGTCTTGTTGGCCTCTACGTCTCCGTGGGACATTTATATACATCAATAATGTAATGTAACCTAACCTAACGCAACCTAACATCTCGGCGGTAATATTTGACATCATTCCTGGCGAGTTGGCCTCTACGTCTCCGTTTGACCTTCATATACATCAATAATGTAATATAACCTAACCTAACCCAAACTAACATCTCGGCGGTAATATTTGACAACATTCCTGGCGAGTTGGCCTCTACGTCTCCGTTTAACCTTCATATACATCAATAACTTAATATAACCTAACCTAACCCAAACTAACATCTCGGCGGTAATATTTGAAACATATCTGGCGAGTTGGCCTCTACGTCTCCGTGGGACCTTTATAAACATAAATAACATAATATAACCTAACCTAACCCAACCTAACATCTCGGCGGTAATATTTGACCACTATCCTGTCTTGTTGGCCTCTACATCTCCGTGGGACCTTTATATACATCCATAACGTAATATAACCTAACCTAACCCAACCTAACATCTCGGCGGTAATATTTGACTTCATTCCTGGCGTGTTGGCCTCTACGTCTCCGTTTGTCCTTCATATACGTCAATAACGTAATAGAACCTAACCTAACCCAACCTATCATCTCGGCGGTAATATTTGACATCATTCCTGGCGAGTTGGCCTCTACGTCTCCGTTTGACCTTCATATACATCAATAACGTAATATAACCTAACCTTACACAACCTAACATCTCGGCGGTAATATTTGACCACATTCCTGGCGAGTTTGCCTCTACGTCTCCGTGGGACCTTTATATACATCTATAACGTAATATAACCTGACCTAACCCAAACTAACATCTCGGCGGTAATATTTGACAACATTCCTGGCGTGTTGGCCTCTACGTCTCCGTTTGTCCTTCATATACATCAATAACGCAATAGAACCTAACGTAACCCAACCTATCATCTCGGCGGTAATATTTGACATCATTCCTGGCGATTTGGCCTCTACGTCTCCGTTTGACCTTCATATACATCAATAACGCAATATAACCTAACCTTACCCAACCTAACATCTCGGCGGTAATATTTGACCACATTCCTTGCGAGTTTGCCTCTACGTCTCCGTGGGACCTTTATATACATCAATAACGTAATATAACCTAACCTAACCCAAACTAACATCTCGGCGGTAATATTTGACCACATTCCTGTCTTGTTGGCCTCTACGTCTCCGTGGGACATTTATATACATCAATAATGTAATGTAACCTAACCTAACCCAACCTAACATCTCGGCGGTAATATTTGACATCATTCCTGCCGAGTTGGCCTCTACGTCTCCGTGGGACATTTATATACATCAATAACGTAATATAACCTAACCTAACCCAACCTAACATCTCGGCGGTAATATTTGACAACATACCTGCCGAGTTGGCCTCTACGTCTCCGTTTGACCTTCATATACATCAATAACGTAATATAACGTAACCTAACCCAACCTATCATCTCGGCGGTAATATTTGACAACATTCCTGGCGAGTTGGCCTTTACGTCTCCGTGGGACCTTTCTATACATCAATAACGTAATATAACCTAACCTATCGCAACCTAACATCTCGGCGGTAATATTCGACAACATTCCTGGCGAGTTGGCCTCTACGTCCCCGTTTGACCTTCATATACATCAATAACTTTATATAACCTAACCTAACCCAACCTATCACCTCGGCGGTAATATTTGACAACATTCCGGGCGATTTGGCCTCTACGTCTCCGTGGGACCTTTATATACATCAATAACGTAATATAACATAACATAACCCAACCTAACATCTCGGCGGTAATATTTGACATCATTCCTGGCGTGTTGGCCTCTACGTCTCCGTTTGACCTTCATATACATCAATAACGTAATATAACCTAACCTAACACAACCTATCATCTCGGCGGTAATATTTGACCACATTCCTGGCTTGTTGGCCTCCACGTCTCCATGGGACCTTTATATACATAAATAACATAATATAAGCTAGCCTAACCCAATCTAACATCTCGGCGGTAATATTTGACCACATTCCTGGCTTGTTGGCCTCTACGTCTCCGTAGGACCTTTATATACTTCAATAACGTAATATAACTTAACCTAACCCAATCTAACATCTCGGCGGTAATATTTGACCACATTCCTGTCTTGTTGGCCTCTACGTCTCCGTGGGACCTTTATATACATCAATAACGTAATATAACCTAACCTAACCCAACCTAACATCTCGGCGGTAATATTTGACATCATTCCTGGCGAGTTGGCCTCTACGTCTCCGTTTGACCTTCATATACATCAATAATGTAATATAACCTAACCTAACCCAAACTAACATCTCGGCGGTAATATTTGACAACATTCCTGGCGAGTTGGCCTCTACGTCTCCGTTTAACCTTCATATACATCAATAACTTAATATAACCTAACCTAACCCAAACTAACATCTCGGCGGTAATATTTGAAACATATCTGGCGAGTTGGCCTCTACATCTCCGTGGGACCTTTATATACATCTATAACGTAATATAACCTAACCTAACACAACCTATCATCTCGGCGGTAATATTTGACCACATTCCTGGCTTGTTGGCCTCCACGTCTCCGTGGGACCTTTATATACATAAATAACATAATATAAGCTAGCCTAACCCAATCTAACATCTCGGCGGTAATATTTGACCACATTCCTGGCTTGTTGGCCTCCACGTCTCCGTGGGACCTTTATATACATAAATAACATAATATAAGCTAGCCTAACCCAATCTAACATCTCGGCGGTAATATTTGACCACATTCCTGGCTTGTTGGCCTCTACGTCTCCGTAGGACCTTTATATACATCAATAACGTAATAGAACCTAACCTAACCCAACCTATCATCTCGGCGGTAATATTTGACATCATTCCTGGCGAGTTGGCCTCTACGTCTCCGTTTAACCTTCATATACATCAATAACTTAATATAACCTAACCTAACCCAAACTAACATCTCGGCGGTAATATTTGAAACATATCTGGCGAGTTGGCCTCTACGTCTCCGTGGGACCTTTATAAACATAAATAACATAATATAACCTAACCTAAACCAACCTAACATCTCGGCGGTAATATTTGACCACTATCCTCTCTTGTTGGCCTCTACATCTCCGTGGGACCTTTATATACATCTATAACGTAATATAACCTAACCTAACCCAACCTAACATCTCGGCGGTAATATTTAACAACATACCTGCCGAGTTGGCCTCTACGTCTCCGTTTGACCTTCATATACATCAATAACGTAATATAACCTAACCTAACCCATCCTAACATCTCGGCGATAATATTTGACAACATTCCGGGCGATTTGGCCTCTACGTCTCCGTGGGACCTTTATATACATCAATAACGTAATATAACATAACATAACCCAACCTAACATCTCGGCGGTAATATTTGACATCATTCCTGGCGTGTTGGCCTCTACGTCTCCGTTTGACCTTCATATACATCAATAACGTAATATAACCTAACCTAACACAACCTATCATCTCGGCGGTAATATTTGACCACATTCCTGGCTTGTTGGCCTCCACGTCTCCGTGGGACCTTTATATACATAAATAACATAATATAAGCTAGCCTAACCCAATCTAACATCTCGGCGGTAATATTTGACCACATTCCTGGCTTGTTGGCCTCTACGTCTCCGTAGGACCTTTATATACTTCAATAACGTAATATAACTTAACCTAACCCAATCTAACATCTCGGCGGTAATATTTGTCCACATTCCTGGCTTGTTGGCCTCTACCGCTACGTGGGACCTTTATATACATCAATAACGTAATATAACCTATCCTTATCCAACCTATCACCTCGACGGTAATATTTGACAACATTCCGGGCGATTTGGCCTCTACGTCTCCGTGGGACCTTTATATACATCTATAACGTAATATAACCTAACCTAACCCAACCTAACATCTCGGCGGTAATATTTGACCACTATCCTGTCTTGTTGGCCTCTACATCTCCGTGGGACCTTTATATATATCTATAACGTAATATAACCTAACCTAACCCAACCTAACATCTCGGCGGTAATATTTGAAAACATTCCTGGCGAGTTGGCCTCTACGTCTCCGTGGGACATTTATATACATCAATAATGTAATGTAACCTAACCTAACCCAACCTAACATCTCGGCGGTAATATTTGACATCATTCCTGCCGAGTTGGCCTCTACGTCTCCGTGGGACATTTATATACATCAATAACGTAATATAACCTAACCTAACCCAACCTAACATCTCGGCGGTAATATTTGACAACATACCTGCCGAGTTGGCCTCTACGTCTCCGTTTGACCTTCATATACATCAATAACGTAATATAACGTAACCTAACCCAACCTATCATCTCGGCGGTAATATTTGACAACATTCCTGGCGAGTTGGCCTTTACGTCTCCGTGGGACCTTTCTATACATCAATAACGTAATATAACCTAACCTATAGCAACCTAACATCTCGGCGGTAATATTCGACAACATTCCTGGCGAGTTGGCCTCTACGTCCCCGTTTGACCTTCATATACATCAGTAACTTTATATAACCTAACCTAACCCAACCTATCACCTCGGCGGTAATATTTGACCACATTCCTGGCTTGTTGGCCTCCACGTCTCCGTGGGACCTTTATATACATAAATAACATAATATAAGCTAGCCTAACCCAATCTAACATCTCGGCGGTAATATTTGACCACATTCCTGGCTTGTTGGCCTCTACGTCTCCGTAGGACCTTTATATACTTCAATAACGTAATATAACATAACATAACCCAACCTAACATCTCGGCGGTAATATTTGACATCATTCCTGGCGTGTTGGCCTCTACGTCTCCGTTTGACCTTCATATACATCAATAACGTAATATAACCTAAGCTAACACAACCTATCATCTCGGCGGTAATATTTGACCACATTCCTGGCTTGTTGGCCTCCACGTCTCCGTGGGACCTTTATATACATAAATAACATAATATAAGCTAGCCTAACCCAATCTAACATCTCGGCGGTAATATTTGACCACATTCCTGGCTTGTTGGCCTCTACGTCTCCGTAGGACCTTTATATACTTCAATAACGTAATATAACTTAACCTAACCCAATCTAACATCTCGGCGGTAATATTTGACCACATTCCTGTCTTGTTGGCCTCTACGTCTCCGTGGGACCTTTATATACATCAATAACGTAATATAACCTAACCTAACCCAACCTAACATCTCGGCGGTAATATTTGACATCATTCCTGGCGAGTTGGCCTCTACGTCTCCGTTTGACCTTCATATACATCAATAATGTAATATAACCTAACCTAACCCAAACTAACATCTCGGCGGTAATATTTGACAACATTCCTGGCGAGTTGGCCTCTACGTCTCCGTTTAACCTTCATATACATCAATAACTTAATATAACCTTACCTAACCCAAACTAACATCTCGGCGGTAATATTTGAAACATATCTGGCGAGTTGGCCTCTACATCTCCGTGGGACCTTTATATGCATCTATAACGTAATATAACCTAACCTAACCCATCCTAACATCTCGGCGATAATGTTTGACATCATTCCTGGCGAGTTGGCTTCTCCGTCTCCGTGGGACCTTTATATACATCTATAACGTAATATAACCTAACATAACCCAACCTAACATCTCGGCGGTAATATTTGACATCATTCCTGGCGTGTTGGCCTCTACGTCACCGTTTGTCCTTCATATACATCAATAACGTAATAGAACCTAACCTAACCCAACCTATCATCTCGGCGGTAATATTTGACATCATTCCTGGCGAGTTGGCCTCTACGTCTCCGTTTGACCTTCATATACATCAATAACGTAATATAACCTAACCTTACCCAACCTAACATCTCAGCGGTAATATTTGACCACATTCCTGGCGAGTTTGCCTCTACGTCTCCGTGGGACCTTTATATACATCAATAACGTAATATAACCTAACCTAACCCAAACTAACATCTCGGCGGTAATATTTGTCCACATTCCTGGCTTGTTGGTCTCTACCTCTACGTGCGACCTTTTTATACATAAATAACGTAATATAACCTATCCTTATCCAACCTATCACCTCGACGGTAATATTTGACAACATTCCGGGCGATTTGGCCTCTACGTCTCCGTGGGACCTTTATATACATCTATAACGTAATATAACCTAACCTAACCCAACCTAACATCTCGGCGGTAATATTTGACCACTATCCTGTCTTGTTGGCCTCTACATCTCCGTGGGACCTTTATATATATCTATAACGTAATATAACCTAACCTAACCCAACCTAACATCTCGGCGGTAATATTTGAAAACATTCCTGGCGAGTTGGCCTCTACGTCTCCGTGGGACATTTATATACATCAATAATGTAATGTAACCTAACCTAACCCAACCTAACATCTCGGCGGTAATATTTGACATCATTCCTGCCGAGTTGGCCTCTACGTCTCCGTGGGACATTTATATACATCAATAACGTAATATAACCTAACCTAACCCAACCTAACATCTCGGCGGTAATATTTGACAACATACCTGCCGAGTTGGCCTCTACGTCTCCGTTTGACCTTCATATACATCAATAACGTAATATAACGTAACCTAACCCAACCTATCATCTCGGCGGTAATATTTGACAACATTCCTGGCGAGTTGGCCTTTACGTCTCCGTGGGACCTTTCTATACATCAATAACGTAATATAACCTAACCTATAGCAACCTAACATCTCGGCGGTAATATTCGACAACATTCCTGGCGAGTTGGCCTCTACGTCCCCGTTTGACCTTCATATACATCAGTAACTTTATATAACCTAACCTAACCCAACCTATCACCTCGGCGGTAATATTTGACCACATTCCTGGCTTGTTGGCCTATACGTCTCCGTGGGACCTTTATATACATAAATAACATAATATAAGCTAGCCTAACCCAATCTAACATCTCGGCGGTAATATTTGACCACATTCCTGGCTTGTTGGCCTCTACGTCTCCGTAGGACCTTTATATACTTCAATAACGTAATATAACTTAACCTAACCCAATCTAACATCTCGGCGGTAATATTTGACCACATTCCTGTCTTGTTGGCCTCTACGTCTCCGTGGGACCTTTATATACATCAATAACGTAATATAACCTAACCTAACCCAACCTAACATCTCGGCGGTAATATTTGACATCATTCCTGGCGAGTTGGCCTCTACGTCTCCGTGGGACCTTTATAAACATAAATAACATAATATAACATAACCTAACCCAACCTAACATCTCGGCGGTAATATTTGACCACTATCCTGTCTTGTTGGCCTCTACATCTCCGTGGGACCTTTATATACATCTATAACGTAATATAACCTAACCTAACCCAACCTAACATCTCGGCGGTAATATTTGACAACATACCTGCCGAGTTGGCCTCTACGTCTCCGTTTGACCTTCATATACATCAATAACGTAATATAACCTAACCTAACCCATCCTAACATCTCGGCGATAATGTTTGACATCATTCCTGGCGAGTTGGCTTCTCCGTCTCCGTGGGACCTTTATATACATCTATAACGTAATATAACCTAACATAACCCAACCTAACATTTCGGCGGTAATATTTGACATCATTCCTGGCGTGTTGGCCTCTACGTCTCCGTTTGTCCTTCATATACATCAATAACGTAATAGAACGTAACCTAACATAAACCTATCATCTCGGCGGTAATATTTGACATCATTCCTGGCGAGTTGGCCTCTACGTCTCCGTTTGACCTTCATATACATCAATAACGTAATATAACCTAACCTTACCCAACCTAACATCTCAGCGGTAATATTTAACCACATTCCTGGCGAGTCTGCCTCTACGTCTCCGTGGGACCTTTATATACATCAATAACGTAATATAACCTAACCTAACCCAAACTAACATCTCGGCGGTAATATTTGTCCACATTCCTGGCTTGTTGGCCTCTACCTCTACGTGGGACCTTTATATACATCAATAACGTAATATAACCTATCCTTATCCAACCTATCACCTCGACGGTAATATTTGACAACATTCCGGGCGATTTGGCCTCTACGTCTCCGTGGGACCTTTATATACATCTATAACGTAATATAACCTAACCTAACCCAACCTAACATCTCGGCGGTAATATTTGACCACTATCCTGTCTTGTTGGCCTCTACATCTCCGTGGGACCTTTATATACATCTATAACGTAATATAACCTAACCTAACCCAACCTAACATCTCGGCGGTAATATTCGACAACATTCCTGGCGAGTTGGCCTCTACGTCCCCGTTTGACCTTCATATACATCAATAACTTTATATAACCTAACCTAACCCAACCTATCACCTCGGCGGTAATATTTGACAACATTCCGGGCGATTTGGCCTCTACGTCCCCGTGGGACCTTTATATACATCAATAACGTAATATAACATAACATAACCCAACCTAACATCTCGGCGGTAATATTTGACATCATTCCTGGCGTGTTGGCCTCTACGTCTCCGTTTGACCTTCATATACATCAATAACGTAATATAACCTAACCTAACACAACCTATCATCTCGGCGGTAATATTTGACCACATTCCTGGCTTGTTGGCCTCCACGTCTCCGTGGGACCTTTATATACATAAATAACATAATATAAGCTAGCCTAACCCAATCTAACATCTCGGCGGTAATATTTGACCACATTCCTGGCTTGTTGGCCTCTACGTCTCCGTAGGACCTTTATATACTTCAATAACGTAATATAACTTAACCTAACCCAATCTAACATCTCGGCGGTAATATTTGACCACATTCCTGTCTTGTTGGCCTCTACGTCTCCGTGGGACCTTTATATACATCAATAACGTAATATAACCTAACCTAACCCAACCTAACATCTCGGCGGTAATATTTGACATCATTCCTGGCGAGTTGGCCTCTACGTCTCCGTTTGACCTTCATATACATCAATAATGTAATATAACCTAACCTAACCCAAACTAACATCTCGGCGGTAATATTTGACAACATTCCTGGCGAGTTGGCCTCTACGTCTCCGTTTAACCTTCATATACATCAATAACTTAATATAACCTAACCTAACCCAAACTAACATCTCGGCGGTAATATTTGAAACATATCTGGCGAGTTGGCCTCTACATCTCCGTGGGACCTTTATATACATCTATAACGTAATATAACCTAACCTAACACAACCTATCATCTCGGCGGTAATATTTGACCACATTCCTGGCTTGTTGGCCACCACGTCTCCGTGGGACCTTTATATACATAAATAACATAATATAAGCTAGCCTAACCCAATCTAACATCTCGGCGGTAATATTTGACCACATTCCTGGCTTGTTGGCCTCCACGTCTCCGTGGGACCTTTATATACATAAATAACATAATATAAGCTAGCCTAACCCAATCTAACATCTCGGCGGTAATATTTGACCACATTCCTGGCTTGTTGGCCTCTACGTCTCCGTAGGACCTTTATATACATCAATAACGTAATAGAACCTAACCTAACCCAACCTATCATCTCGGCGGTAATATTTGACATCATTCCTGGCGAGTTGGCCTCTACGTCTCCGTTTGACCTTCATATACATCAATAATGTAATATAACCTAACCTAACCCAAACTAACATCTCGGCGGTAATATTTGACAACATTCCTGGCGAGTTGGCCTCTACGTCTCCGTTTAACCTTCATATACATCAATAACTTAATATAACCTAACTTAACCCAAACTAACATCTCGGCGGTTATATTTGAAACATATCTGGCGAGTTGGCCTCTACGTCTCCGTGGGACCTTTATAAACATAAATAACATAATATAACCTAACCTAACCCAACCTAACATCTCGGCGGTAATATTTGACCACTATCCTGTCTTGTTGGCCTCTACATCTCCGTGGGACCTTTATATACATCTATAACGTAATATAACCTAACCTAACCCAACCTGACATCTCGGCGGTAATATTTAACAACATACCTGCCGAGTTGGCCTCTACGTCTCCGTTTGACCTTCATATACATCAATAACGTAATATAACCTAACCTAACCCATCCTAACATCTCGGCGATAATGTTTGACATCATTCCTGGCGAGTTGGCTTCTCCGTCTCCGTGGGACCTTTATATACATCTATAACGTAATATAACCTAACCTAACCCAAACTAACATCTCGGCGGTAATATTTGTCCACATTCCTGGCTTGTTGGCCTCTACCGCTACGTGGGACCTTTATATACATCAATAACGTAATATAACCTATCCTTATCCAACCTATCACCTCGACGGTAATATTTGACAACATACCGGGCGATTTGGCCTCTACGTCTCCGTGGGACCTTTATATACATCTATAACGTAATATAACCTAACCTAACCCAACCTAACATCTCGGCGGTAATATTTGACCACTATCCTGTCTTGTTGGCCTCTACATCTCCGTGGGACCTTTATATACATCTATAACGTAATATAACCTAACCTAACCCAACCTAACATCTCGGCGGTAATATTTGAAAACATTCCTGGCGAGTTGGCCTCTACGTCTCCGTAGGACCTTTATATAATTCAATAAAGTAATATAACCTAGCCTAACCCAATCTAACATTTCGGCGGTAATATTTGACCACATTCCTGTCTTGTTGGCCTTTACGTCTCCGTGGGACATTTATATACATCAATAATGTAATGTAAACTAACCTAACCCAACCTAACATCTCGGCGGTAATATTTGACATCATTCCTGCCGAGTTGGCCTCTACGTCTCCGTGGGACATTTATATACATCAATAACGTAATATAACCTAACCTAACCCAACCTAACATCTCGGCGGTAATATTTGACAACATACCTGCCGAGTTGGCCTCTACGTCTCCGTTTGACCTTCATATACATCAATAACGTAATATAACGTAACCTAACCCAACCTATCATCTCGGCGGTAATATTTGACAACATTCCTGGCGAGTTGGCCTTTACGTCTCCGTGGGACCTTTCTATACATCAATAACGTAATATAACCTAACCTATCGCAACCTAACATCTCGGCGGTAATATTCGACAACATTCCTGGCGAGTTGGCCTCTACGTCCCCGTTTGACCTTCATATACATCAATAACTTTATATAACCTAACCTAACCCAACCTATCACCTCGGCGGTAATATTTGACAACATTCCGGGCGATTTGGCCTCTACGTCTCCGTGGGACCTTTATATACATCAATAACGTAATATAACATAACATAACCCAACCTAACATCTCGGCGGTAATATTTGACATCATTCCTGGCGTGTTGGCCTCTACGTCTCCGTTTGACCTTCATATACATCAATAACGTAATATAACCTAACCTAACACAACCTATCATCTCGGCGGTAATATTTGACCACATTCCTGGCTTGTTGGCCTCCACGTCTCCGTGGGACCTTTATATACATAAATAACATAATATAAGCTAGCCTAACCCAATCTAACATCTCGGCGGTAATATTTGACCACATTCCTGGCTTGTTGGCCTCTACGTCTCCGTAGGACCTTTATATACTTCAATAACGTAATATAACTTAACCTAACCCAACCTAACATCTCGGCGGTAATATTTGACAACATACCTGCCGAGTTGGCCTCTACGTCTCCGTTTGACCTTCATATACATCAATAACGTAATATAACGTAACCTAACCCAACCTATCATCTCGGCGGTAATATTTGACAACATTCCTGGCGAGTTGGCCTTTACGTCTCCGTGGGACCTTTCTATACATCAATAACGTAATATAACCTAACCTATAGCAACCTAACATCTCGGCGGTAATATTCGACAACATTCCTGGCGAGTTGGCCTCTACGTCCCCGTTTGACCTTCATATACATCAGTAACTTTATATAACCTAACCTAACCCAACCTATCACCTCGGCGGTAATATTTGACCACATTCCTGGCTTGTTGGCCTATACGTCTCCGTGGGACCTTTATATACATAAATAACATAATATAAGCTAGCCTAACCCAATCTAACATCTCGGCGGTAATATTTGACCACATTCCTGGCTTGTTGGCCTCTACGTCTCCGTAGGACCTTTATATACTTCAATAACGTAATATAACTTAACCTAACCCAATCTAACATCTCGGCGGTAATATTTGACCACATTCCTGTCTTGTTGGCCTCTACGTCTCCGTGGGACCTTTATATACATCAATAACGTAATATAACCTAACCTAACCCAACCTAACATCTCGGCGGTAATATTTGACATCATTCCTGGCGAGTTGGCCTCTACGTCTCCGTGGGACCTTTATAAACATAAATAACATAATATAACATAACCTAACCCAACCTAACATCTCGGCGGTAATATTTGACCACTATCCTGTCTTGTTGGCCTCTACATCTCCGTGGGACCTTTATATACATCTATAACGTAATATAACCTAACCTAACCCAACCTAACATCTCGGCGGTAATATTTGACCACTATCCTGTCTTGTTGGCCTCTACATCTCCGTGGGACCTTTATATACATCTATAACGTAATATAACCTAACCTAACCCAACCTAACATCTCGGCGGTAATATTCGACAACATTCCTGGCGAGTTGGCCTCTACGTCCCCGTTTGACCTTCATATACATCAATAACTTTATATAACCTAACCTAACCCAACCTATCACCTCGGCGGTAATATTTGACAACATTCCGGGCGATTTGGCCTCTACGTCCCCGTGGGACCTTTATATACATCAATAACGTAATATAACATAACATAACCCAACCTAACATCTCGGCGGTAATATTTGACATCATTCCTGGCGTGTTGGCCTCTACGTCTCCGTTTGACCTTCATATACATCAATAACGTAATATAACCTAACCTAACACAACCTATCATCTCGGCGGTAATATTTGACCACATTCCTGGCTTGTTGGCCTCCACGTCTCCGTGGGACCTTTATATACATAAATAACATAATATAAGCTAGCCTAACCCAATCTAACATCTCGGCGGTAATATTTGACCACATTCCTGGCTTGTTGGCCTCTACGTCTCCGTAGGACCTTTATATACTTCAATAACGTAATATAACTTAACCTAACCCAATCTAACATCTCGGCGGTAATATTTGACCACATTCCTGTCTTGTTGGCCTCTACGTCTCCGTGGGACCTTTATATACATCAATAACGTAATATAACCTAACCTAACCCAACCTAACATCTCGGCGGTAATATTTGACATCATTCCTGGCGAGTTGGCCTCTACGTCTCCGTTTGACCTTCATATACATCAATAATGTAATATAACCTAACCTAACCCAAACTAACATCTCGGCGGTAATATTTGACAACATTCCTGGCGAGTTGGCCTCTACGTCTCCGTTTAACCTTCATATACATCAATAACTTAATATAACCTAACCTAACCCAAACTAACATCTCGGCGGTAATATTTGAAACATATCTGGCGAGTTGGCCTCTACATCTCCGTGGGACCTTTATATACATCTATAACGTAATATAACCTAACCTAACACAACCTATCATCTCGGCGGTAATATTTGACCACATTCCTGGCTTGTTGGCCACCACGTCTCCGTGGGACCTTTATATACATAAATAACATAATATAAGCTAGCCTAACCCAATCTAACATCTCGGCGGTAATATTTGACCACATTCCTGGCTTGTTGGCCTCCACGTCTCCGTGGGACCTTTATATACATAAATAACATAATATAAGCTAGCCTAACCCAATCTAACATCTCGGCGGTAATATTTGACCACATTCCTGGCTTGTTGGCCTCTACGTCTCCGTAGGACCTTTATATACATCAATAACGTAATAGAACCTAACCTAACCCAACCTATCATCTCGGCGGTAATATTTGACATCATTCCTGGCGAGTTGGCCTCTACGTCTCCGTTTGACCTTCATATACATCAATAATGTAATATAACCTAACCTAACCCAAACTAACATCTCGGCGGTAATATTTGACAACATTCCTGGCGAGTTGGCCTCTACGTCTCCGTTTAACCTTCATATACATCAATAACTTAATATAACCTAACTTAACCCAAACTAACATCTCGGCGGTTATATTTGAAACATATCTGGCGAGTTGGCCTCTACGTCTCCGTGGGACCTTTATAAACATAAATAACATAATATAACCTAACCTAACCCAACCTAACATCTCGGCGGTAATATTTGACCACTATCCTGTCTTGTTGGCCTCTACATCTCCGTGGGACCTTTATATACATCTATAACGTAATATAACCTAACCTAACCCAACCTGACATCTCGGCGGTAATATTTAACAACATACCTGCCGAGTTGGCCTCTACGTCTCCGTTTGACCTTCATATACATCAATAACGTAATATAACCTAACCTAACCCATCCTAACATCTCGGCGATAATGTTTGACATCATTCCTGGCGAGTTGGCTTCTCCGTCTCCGTGGGACCTTTATATACATCTATAACGTAATATAACCTAACCTAACCCAAACTAACATCTCGGCGGTAATATTTGTCCACATTCCTGGCTTGTTGGCCTCTACCGCTACGTGGGACCTTTATATACATCAATAACGTAATATAACCTATCCTTATCCAACCTATCACCTCGACGGTAATATTTGACAACATACCGGGCGATTTGGCCTCTACGTCTCCGTGGGACCTTTATATACATCTATAACGTAATATAACCTAACCTAACCCAACCTAACATCTCGGCGGTAATATTTGACCACTATCCTGTCTTGTTGGCCTCTACATCTCCGTGGGACCTTTATATACATCTATAACGTAATATAACCTAACCTAACCCAACCTAACATCTCGGCGGTAATATTTGAAAACATTCCTGGCGAGTTGGCCTCTACGTCTCCGTAGGACCTTTATATAATTCAATAAAGTAATATAACCTAGCCTAACCCAATCTAACATTTCGGCGGTAATATTTGACCACATTCCTGTCTTGTTGGCCTTTACGTCTCCGTGGGACATTTATATACATCAATAATGTAATGTAAACTAACCTAACCCAACCTAACATCTCGGCGGTAATATTTGACATCATTCCTGCCGAGTTGGCCTCTACGTCTCCGTGGGACATTTATATACATCAATAACGTAATATAACCTAACCTAACCCAACCTAACATCTCGGCGGTAATATTTGACAACATACCTGCCGAGTTGGCCTCTACGTCTCCGTTTGACCTTCATATACATCAATAACGTAATATAACGTAACCTAACCCAACCTATCATCTCGGCGGTAATATTTGACAACATTCCTGGCGAGTTGGCCTTTACGTCTCCGTGGGACCTTTCTATACATCAATAACGTAATATAACCTAACCTATCGCAACCTAACATCTCGGCGGTAATATTCGACAACATTCCTGGCGAGTTGGCCTCTACGTCCCCGTTTGACCTTCATATACATCAATAACTTTATATAACCTAACCTAACCCAACCTATCACCTCGGCGGTAATATTTGACAACATTCCGGGCGATTTGGCCTCTACGTCTCCGTGGGACCTTTATATACATCAATAACGTAATATAACATAACATAACCCAACCTAACATCTCGGCGGTAATATTTGACATCATTCCTGGCGTGTTGGCCTCTACGTCTCCGTTTGACCTTCATATACATCAATAACGTAATATAACCTAACCTAACACAACCTATCATCTCGGCGGTAATATTTGACCACATTCCTGGCTTGTTGGCCTCCACGTCTCCGTGGGACCTTTATATACATAAATAACATAATATAAGCTAGCCTAACCCAATCTAACATCTCGGCGGTAATATTTGACCACATTCCTGGCTTGTTGGCCTCTACGTCTCCGTAGGACCTTTATATACTTCAATAACGTAATATAACTTAACCTAACCCAATCTAACATCTCGGCGGTAATATTTGACCACATTCCTGTCTTGTTGGCCTCTACGTCTCCGTGGGACCTTTATATACATCAATAACGTAATATAACCTAACCTAACCCAACCTAACATCTCGGCGGTAATATTTGACATCAATCCTGGCGAGTTGGCCTCTACGTCTCCGTTTGACCTTCATATACATCAATAATGTAATATAACCTAACCTAACCCAAACTAACATCTCGGCGGTAATATTTGACAACATTCCTGGCGAGTTGGCCTCTACGTCTCCGTTTAACCTTCATATACATCAATAACTTAATATAACCTAACCTAACCCAAACTAACATCTCGGCGGTAATATTTGAAACATATCTGGCGAGTTGGCCTCTACATCTCCGTGGGACCTTTATATACATCTATAACGTAATATAACCTAACCTAACCCATCCTAACATCTCGGCGATAATGTTTGACATCATTCCTGGCGAGTTGGCTTCTCCGTCTCCGTGGGACCTTTATATACATCTACAACGTAATATAACCTAACATAACCCAACCTAACATCTCGGCGGTAATATTTGACATCATTCCTGGCGTGTTGGCCTCTACGTCACCGTTTGTCCTTCATATACATCAATAACGTAATAGAACCTAACCTAACCCAACCTATCATCTCGGCGGTAATATTTGACATCATTCCTGGCGAGTTGGCCTCTACGTCTCCGTTTGACCTTCATATACATCAATAACGTAATATAACCTAACCTTACCCAACCTAACATCTCAGCGGTAATATTTGACCACATTCCTGGCGAGTTTGCCTCTACGTCTCCGTGGGACCTTTATATACATCAATAACGTAATATAACCTAACCTAACCCAAACTAACATCTCGGCGGTAATATTTGTCCACATTCCTGGCTTGTTGGTCTCTACCTCTACGTGCGACCTTTTTATACATAAATAACGTAATATAACCTATCCTTATCCAACCTATCACCTCGACGGTAATATTTGACAACATTCCGGGCGATTTGGCCTCTACGTCTCCGTGGGACATTTATATACATCTATAACGTAATATAACCTAACCTAACCCAACCTAACATCTCGGCGGTAATATTTGACCACTATCCTGTCTTGTTGGCCTCTACATCTCCGTGGGACCTTTATATACATCTATAACGTAATATAACCTAACCTAACTCAACCTAACATCTCGGCGGTAATATTTGACAACATTCCTGGCGAGTTGGCTTCTCCGTTTCCGTGGACCCATTATATACATCAATAACGTAATATAACCTAACCTAACCCAACCTAACATCTCGGCGGTAATATTTGACCACATTCCTGGCTTGTTGGCCTCTACGTCTCCGTGGGACCTTTATATACATCAATAACGTAATATAACCTAACCTAACCCAAACTAACATCTCGGCGGTAATATTTGTCCACATTCCTTGCTTGTTGGCCTCTACCGCTACGTGGGACCCTTATATACATCAATAACGTAATATAACCTATCCTTATCCAACCTATCACCTCGACGGTAATATTTGACAACATTCCGGGCGATTTGGCCTCTACGTCTCCGTGGGACCTTTATATACATCTATAACGTAATATAACCTAACCTAACCCAACCTAACATCTCGGCGGTAATATTTGACCACTATCCTGTCTTGTTGGCCTCTACATCTCCGTGGGACCTTTATATATATCTATAACGTAATATAACCTAACCTAACCCAACCTAACATCTCGGCGGTAATATTTGAAAACATTCCTGGCGAGTTGGCCTCTACGTCTCCGTGGGACATTTATATACATCAATAATGTAATGTAACCTAACCTAACCCAACCTAACATCTCGGCGGTAATATTTGACATCATTCCTGCCGAGTTGGCCTCTACGTCTCCGTGGGACATTTATATACATCAATAACGTAATATAACCTAACCTAACCCAACCTAACATCTCGGCGGTAATATTTGACAACATACCTGCCGAGTTGGCCTCTACGTCTCCCTTTGACCTTCATATACATCAATAACGTAATATAACGTAACCTAACCCAACCTATCATCTCGGCGGTAATATTTGACAACATTCCTGGCGAGTTGGCCTTTACGTCTCCGTGGGACCTTTCTATACATCAATAACGTAATATAACCTAACCTATAGCAACCTAACATCTCGGCGGTAATATTCGACAACATTCCTGGCGAGTTGGCCTCTACGTCCCCGTTTGACCTTCATATACATCAGTAACTTTATATAACCTAACCTAACCCAACCTATCACCTCGGCGGTAATATTTGACCACATTCCTGGCTTGTTGGCCTCCACGTCTCCGTGGGACCTTTATATACATAAATAACATAATATAAGCTAGCCTAACCCAATCTAACATCTCGGCGGTAATATTTGACCACATTCCTGGCTTGTTGGCCTCTACGTCTCCGTAGGACCTTTATATACTTCAATAACGTAATATAACTTAACCTAACCCAATCTAACATCTCGGCGGTAATATTTGACCACATTCCTGTCTTGTTGGCCTCTACGTCTCCGTGGGACCTTTATAAACATAAATAACATAATATAACATAACCTAACCCAACCTAACATCTCGGCGGTAATATTTGACCACTATCCTGTCTTGTTGGCCTCTACATCTCCGTGGGACCTTTATATACATCTATAACGTAATATAAACTAACCTAACCCAACCTAACATCTCGGCGGTAATATTTGACAACATACCTGCCGAGTTGGCCTCTACGTCTCCGTTTGACCTTCATATACATCAATAACGTAATATAACCTAACCTAACCCATCCTAACATCTCGGCGATAATGTTTGACATCATTCCTGGCGAGTTGGCTTCTCCGTCTCCGTGGGACCTTTATATACATCTATAACGTAATATAACCTAACATAACCCAACCTAACATTTCGGCGGTAATATTTGACATCATTCCTGGCGTGTTGGCCTCTACGTCTCCGTTTGTCCTTCATATACATCAATAACGTAATAGAACCTAACCTAACATAAACCTATCATCTCGGCGGTAATATTTGACATCATTCCTGGCGAGTTGGCCTCTACGTCTCCGTTTGACCTTCATATACATCAATAACGTAATATAACCTAACCTTACCCAACCTAACATCTCAGCGGTAATATTTAACCACATTCCTGGCGAGTCTGCCTCTACGTCTCCGTGGGACCTTTATATACATCAATAACGTAATATAACCTAACCTAACCCAAACTAACATCTCGGCGGTAATATTTGTCCACATTCCTGGCTTGTTGGCCTCTACCTCTACGTGGGACCTTTATATACATCAATAACGTAATATAACCTATCCTTATCCAACCTATCACCTCGACGGTAATATTTGACAACATTCCGGGCGATTTGGCCTCTACGTCTCCGTGGGACCTTTATATACATCTATAACGTAATATAACCTAACCTAACCCAACCTAACATCTCGGCGGTAATATTTGACCACTATCCTGTCTTGTTGGCCTCTACATCTCCGTGGGACCTTTATATACATCTATAACGTAATATAACCTAACCTAACCCAACCTAACATCTCGGCGGTAATATTCGACAACATTCCTGGCGAGTTGGCCTCTACGTCCCCGTTTGACCTTCATATACATCAATAACTTTATATAACCTAACCTAACCCAACCTATCACCTCGGCGGTAATATTTGACAACATTCCGGGCGATTTGGCCTCTACGTCTCCGTGGGACCTTTATATACATCAATAACGTAATATAACATAACATAACCCAACCTAACATCTCGGCGGTAATATTTGACATCATTCCTGGCGTGTTGGCCTCTACGTCTCCGTTTGACCTTCATATACATCAATAACGTAATATAACCTAACCTAACACAACCTATCATCTCGGCGGTAATATTTGACCACATTCCTGGCTTGTTGGCCTCCACGTCTCCGTGGGACCTTTATATACATAAATAACATAATATAAGCTAGCCTAACCCAATCTAACATCTCGGCGGTAATATTTGACCACATTCCTGGCTTGTTGGCCTCTACGTCTCCGTAGGACCTTTATATACTTCAATAACGTAATATAACTTAACCTAACCCAATCTAACATCTCGGCGGTAATATTTGACCACATTCCTGTCTTGTTGGCCTCTACGTCTCCGTGGGACCTTTATATACATCAATAACGTAATATAACCTAACCTAACCCAACCTAACATCTCGGCGGTAATATTTGACATCATTCCTGGCGAGTTGGCCTCTACGTCTCCGTTTGACCTTCATATACATCAATAATGTAATATAACCTAACCTAACCCAAACTAACATCTCGGCGGTAATATTTGACAACATTCCTGGCGAGTTGGCCTCTACGTCTCCGTTTAACCTTCATATACATCAATAACTTAATATAACCTAACCTAACCCAAACTAACATCTCGGCGGTAATATTTGAAACATATCTGGCGAGTTGGCCTCTACATCTCCGTGGGACCTTTATATACATCTATAACGTAATATAACCTAACCTAACACAACCTATCATCTCGGCGGTAATATTTGACCACATTCCTGGCTTGTTGGCCTCCACGTCTCCGTGGGACCTTTATATACATAAATAACATAATATAAGCTAGCCTAACCCAATCTAACATCTCGGCGGTAATATTTGACCACATTCCTGGCTTGTTGGCCTCCACGTCTCCGTGGGACCTTTATATACATAAATAACATAATATAAGCTAGCCTAACCCAATCTAACATCTCGACGGTAATATTTGACAACATTCCGGGCGATTTGGCCTCTACGTCTCCGTGGGACCTTTATATACATCTATAACGTAATATAACCTAACCTAACCCAACCTAACATCTCGGCGGTAATATTTGACCACTATCCTGTCTTGTTGGCCTCTACATCTCCGTGGGACCTTTATATATATCTATAACGTAATATAACCTAACCTAACCCAACCTAACATCTCGGCGGTAATATTTGAAAACATTCCTGGCGAGTTGGCCTCTACGTCTCCGTGGGACATTTATATACATCAATAATGTAATGTAACATAACCTAACCCAACCTAACATCTCGGCGGTAATATTTGACATCATTCCTGCCGAGTTGGCCTCTACGTCTCCGTGGGACATTTATATACATCAATAACGTAATATAACCTAACCTAACCCAACCTAACATCTCGGCGGTAATATTTGACAACATACCTGCCGAGTTGGCCTCTACGTCTCCGTTTGACCTTCATATACATCAATAACGTAATATAACGTAACCTAACCCAACCTATCATCTCGGCGGTAATATTTGACAACATTCCTGGCGAGTTGGCCTTTACGTCTCCGTGGGACCTTTCTATACATCAATAACGTAATATAACCTAACCTATAGCAACCTAACATCTCGGCGGTAATATTCGACAACATTCCTGGCGAGTTGGCCTCTACGTCCCCGTTTGACCTTCATATACATCAGTAACTTTATATAACCTAACCTAACCCAACCTATCACCTCGGCGGTAATATTTGACCACATTCCTGGCTTGTTGGCCTCCACGTCTCCGTGGGACCTTTATATACATAAATAACATAATATAAGCTAGCCTAACCCAATCTAACATCTCGGCGGTAATATTTGACCACATTCCTGGCTTGTTGGCCTCTACGTCTCCGTAGGACCTTTATATACTTCAATAACGTAATATAACATAACATAACCCAACCTAACATCTCTGCGGTAATATTTGACATCATTCCTGGCGTGTTGGCCTCTACGTCTCCGTTTGACCTTCATATACATCAATAACGTAATATAACCTAACCTAACACAACCTATCATCTCGGCGGTAATATTTGACCACATTCCTGGCTTGTTGGCCTCCACGTCTCCGTGGGACCTTTATATACATAAATAACATAATATAAGCTAGCCTAACCCAATCTAACATCTCGGCGGTAATATTTGACCACATTCCTGGCTTGTTGGCCTCTACGTCTCCGTAGGACCTTTATATACTTCAATAACGTAATATAACTTAACCTAACCCAATCTAACATCTCGGCGGTAATATTTGACCACATTCCTGTCTTGTTGGCCTCTACGTCTCCGTGGGACCTTTATATACATCAATAACGTAATATAACCTAACCTAACCCAACCTAACATCTCGGCGGTAATATTTGACATCATTCCTGGCGAGTTGGCCTCTACGTCTCCGTTTGACCTTCATATACATCAATAATGTAATATAACCTAACCTAACCCAAACTAACATCTCGGCGGTAATATTTGACAACATTCCTGGCGAGTTGGCCTCTACGTCTCCGTTTAACCTTCATATACATCAATAACTTAATATAACCTAACCTAACCCAAACTAACATCTCGGCGGTAATATTTGAAACATATCTGGCGAGTTGGCCTCTACATCTCCGTGGGACCTTTATATACATCTATAACGTAATATAACCTAACCTAACCCATCCTAACATCTCGGCGATAATGTTTGACATCATTCCTGGCGAGTTGGCTTCTCCGTCTCCGTGGGACCTTTATATACATCTACAACGTAATATAACCTAACATAACCCAACCTAACATCTCGGCGGTAATATTTGACATCATTCCTGGCGTGTTGGCCTCTACGTCACCGTTTGTCCTTCATATACATCAATAACGTAATAGAACCTAACCTAACCCAACCTATCATCTCGGCGGTAATATTTGACATCATTCCTGGCGAGTTGGCCTCTACGTCTCCGTTTGACCTTCATATACATCAATAACGTAATATAACCTAACCTTACCCAACCTAACATCTCAGCGGTAATATTTGACCACATTCCTGGCGAGTTTGCCTCTACGTCTCCGTGGGACCTTTATATACATCAATAACGTAATATAACCTAACCTAACCCAAACTAACATCTCGGCGGTAATATTTGTCCACATTCCTGGCTTGTTGGTCTCTACCTCTACGTGCGACCTTTTTATACATAAATAACGTAATATAACCTATCCTTATCCAACCTATCACCTCGACGGAAATATTTGACAACATTCCGGGCGATTTGGCCTCTACGTCTCCGTGGGACATTTATATACATCTATAACGTAATATAACCTAACCTAACCCAACCTAACATCTCGGCGGTAATATTTGACCACTATCCTGTCTTGTTGGCCTCTACATCTCCGTGGGACCTTCATATACATCTATAACGTAATATAACCTAACCTAACTCAACCTAACATCTCGGCGGTAATATTTGACAACATTCCTGGTGAGTTGGCTTCTCCGTTTCCGTGGACCCATTATATACATCAATAACGTAATATAACCTAACCTAACCCAACCTAACATCTCGGCGGTAATATTTGACCACATTCCTGGCTTGTTGGCCTCTACGTCTCCGTGGGACCTTTATATACATCAATAACGTAATATAACCTAACCTAACCCAAACTAACATCTCGGCGGTAATATTTGTCCACATTCCTGGCTTGTTGGCCTCTACCGCTACGTGGGACCTTTATATACATCAATAACGTAATATAACCTATCCTTATCCAACCTATCACCTCGACGGTAATATTTGACAACATTCCGGGCGATTTGGCCTCTACGTCTCCGTGGGACCTTTATATACATCTATAACGTAATATAACCTAACCTAACCCAACCTAACATCTCGGCGGTAATATTTGACCACTATCCTGTCTTGTTGGCCTCTACATCTCCGTGGGACCTTTATATATATCTATAACGTAATATAACCTAACCTAACCCAACCTAACATCTCGGCGGTAATATTTGAAAACATTCGTGGCGAGTTGGCCTCTACGTCTCCGTGGGACATTTATATACATCAATAATGTAATGTAACCTAACCTAACCCAACCTAACATCTCGGCGGTAATATTTGACATCATTCCTGCCGAGTTGGCCTCTACGTCTCCGTGGGACATTTATATACATCAATAACGTAATATAACCTAACCTAACCCAACCTAACATCTCGGCGGTAATATTTGACAACATACCTGCCGAGTTGGCCTCTACGTCTCCCTTTGACCTTCATATACATCAATAACGTAATATAACGTAACCTAACCCAACCTATCATCTCGGCGGTAATATTTGACAACATTCCTGGCGAGTTGGCCTTTACGTCTCCGTGGGACCTTTCTATACATCAATAACGTAATATAACCTAACCTATAGCAACCTAACATCTCGGCGGTAATATTCGACAACATTCCTGGCGAGTTGGCCTCTACGTCCCCGTTTGACCTTCATATACATCAGTAACTTTATATAACCTAACCTAACCCAACCTATCACCTCGGCGGTAATATTTGACCACATTCCTGGCTTGTTGGCCTCCACGTCTCCGTGGGACCTATATATACATAAATAACATAATATAAGCTAGCCTAACCCAATCTAACATCTCGGCGGTAATATTTGACCACATTCCTGTCTTGTTGGCCTCTACGTCTCCGTGGGACCTTTATATACATCAATAACGTAATATAACCTAACCTAACCCAACCTAACATCTCGGCGGTAATATTTGACATCATTCCTGGCGAGTTGGCCTCTACGTCTCCGTGGGACCTTTATAAACATAAATAACATAATATAACATAACCTAACCCAACCTAACATCTCGGCGGTAATATTTGACCACTATCCTGTCTTGTTGGCCTCTACATCTCCGTGGGACCTTTATATACATCTATAACGTAATATAACCTAACCTAACCCAACCTAACATCTCGGCGGTAATATTTGACAACATACCTGCCGAGTTGGCCTCTACGTCTCCGTTTGACCTTCATATACATCAATAACGTAATATAACCTAACCTAACCCATCCTAACATCTCGGCGATAATGTTTGACATCATTCCTGGCGAGTTGGCTTCTCCGTCTCCGTGGGACCTTTATATACATCTATAACGTAATATAACCTAACATAACCCAACCTAACATTTCGGCGGTAATATTTGACATCATTCCTGGCGTGTTGGCCTCTACGTCTCCGTTTGTCCTTCATATACATCAATAACGTAATAGAACCTAACCTAACATAAACCTATCATCTCGGCGGTAATATTTGACATCATTCCTGGCGAGTTGGCCTCTACGTCTCCGTTTGACCTTCATATACATCAATAACGTAATATAACCTAACCTTACCCAACCTAACATCTCAGCGGTAATATTTAACCACATTCCTGGCGAGTCTGCATCTACGTCTCCGTGGGACCTTTATATACATCAATAACGTAATATAACCTAACCTAACCCAAACTAACATCTCGGCGGTAATATTTGTCCACATTCCTGGCTTGTTGGCCTCTACCTCTACGTGGGAGCTTTATATACATCAATAACGTAATATAACCTATCCTTATCCAACCTATCACCTCGACGGTAATATTTGACAACATTCCGGGCGATTTGGCCTCTACGTCTCCGTGGGACCTTTATATACATCTATAACGTAATATAACCTAACCTAACCCAACCTAACATCTCGGCGGTAATATTTGACCACTATCCTGTCTTGTTGGCCTCTACATCTCCGTGGGACCTTTATATACATCTATAACGTAATATAACCTAACCTAACCCAACCTAACATCTCGGCGGTAATATTCGACAACATTCCTGGCGAGTTGGCCTCTACGTCCCCGTTTGACCTTCATATACATCAATAACTTTATATAACCTAACCTAACCCAACCTATCACCTCGGCGGTAATATTTGACAACATTCCGGGCGATTTGGCCTCTACGTCTCCGTGGGACCTTTATATACATCAATAACGTAATATAACATAACATAACCCAACCTAACATCTCGGCGGTAATATTTGACATCATTCCTGGCGTGTTGGCCTCTACGTCTCCGTTTGACCTTCATATACATCAATAACGTAATATAACCTAACCTAACACAACCTATCATCTCGGCGGTAATATTTGACCACATTCCTGGCTTGTTGGCCTCCACGTCTCCGTGGGACCTTTATATACATAAATAACATAATATAAGCTAGCCTAACCCAATCTAACATCTCGGCGGTAATATTTGACCACATTCCTGGCTTGTTGGCCTCTACGTCTCCGTAGGACCTTTATATACTTCAATAACGTAATATAACTTAACCTAACCCAATCTAACATCTCGGCGGTAATATTTGACCACATTCCTGTCTTGTTGGCCTCTACGTCTCCGTGGGACCTTTATATACATCAATAACGTAATATAACCTAACCTAACCCAACCTAACATCTCGGCGGTAATATTTGACATCATTCCTGGCGAGTTGGCCTCTACGTCTCCGTTTGACCTTCATATACATCAATAATGTAATATAACCTAACCTAACCCAAACTAACATCTCGGCGGTAATATTTGACAACATTCCTGGCGAGTTGGCCTCTACGTCTCCGTTTAACCTTCATATACATCAATAACTTAATATAACCTAACCTAACCCAAACTAACATCTCGGCGGTAATATTTGAAACATATCTGGCGAGTTGGCCTCTACATCTCCGTGGGACCTTTATATACATCTATAACGTAATATAACCTAACCTAACCCATCCTAACATCTCGGCGATAATGTTTGACATCATTCCTGGCGAGTTGGCTTCTCCGTCTCCGTGGGACCTTTATATACATCTACAACGTAATATAACCTAACATAACCCAACCTAACATCTCGGCGGTAATATTTGACATCATTCCTGGCGTGTTGGCCTCTACGTCACCGTTTGTCCTTCATATACATCAATAACGTAATAGAACCTAACCTAACCCAACCTATCATCTCGGCGGTAATATTTGACATCATTCCTGGCGAGTTGGCCTCTACGTCTCCGTTTGACCTTCATATACATCAATAACGTAATATAACCTAACCTTACCCAACCTAACATCTCAGCGGTAATATTTGACCACATTCCTGGCGAGTTTGCCTCTACGTCTCCGTGGGACCTTTATATACATCAATAACGTAATATAACCTAACCTAACCCAAACTAACATCTCGGCGGTAATATTTGTCCACATTCCTGGCTTGTTGGTCTCTACCTCTACGTGCGACCTTTTTATACATAAATAACGTAATATAACCTATCCTTATCCAACCTATCACCTCGACGGAAATATTTGACAACATTCCGGGCGATTTGGCCTCTACGTCTCCGTGGGACATTTATATACATCTATAACGTAATATAACCTAACCTAACCCAACCTAACATCTCGGCGGTAATATTTGACCACTATCCTGTCTTGTTGGCCTCTACATCTCCGTGGGACCTTCATATACATCTATAACGTAATATAACCTAACCTAACTCAACCTAACATCTCGGCGGTAATATTTGACAACATTCCTGGCGAGTTGGCTTCTCCGTTTCCGTGGACCCATTATATACATCAATAACGTAATATAACCTAACCTAACCCAACCTAACATCTCGGCGGTAATATTTGACCACATTCCTGGCTTGTTGGCCTCTACGTCTCCGTGGGACCTTTATATACATCAATAACGTAATATAACCTAACCTAACCCAAACTAACATCTCGGCGGTAATATTTGTCCACATTCCTGGCTTGTTGGCCTCTACCGCTACGTGGGACCTTTATATACATCAATAACGTAATATAACCTATCCTTATCCAACCTATCACCTCGACGGTAATATTTGACAACATTCCGGGCGATTTGGCCTCTACGTCTCCGTGGGACCTTTATATACATCTATAACGTAATATAACCTAACCTAACCCAACCTAACATCTCGGCGGTAATATTTGACCACTATCCTGTCTTGTTGGCCTCTACATCTCCGTGGGACCTTTATATATATCTATAACGTAATATAACCTAACCTAACCCAACCTAACATCTCGGCGGTAATATTTGAAAACATTCGTGGCGAGTTGGCCTCTACGTCTCCGTGGGACATTTATATACATCAATAATGTAATGTAACCTAACCTAACCCAACCTAACATCTCGGCGGTAATATTTGACATCATTCCTGCCGAGTTGGCCTCTACGTCTCCGTGGGATATTTATATACATCAATAACGTAATATAACCTAACCTAACCCAACCTAACATCTCGGCGGTAATATTTGACAACATACCTGCCGAGTTGGCCTCTACGTCTCCCTTTGACCTTCATATACATCAATAACGTAATATAACGTAACCTAACCCAACCTATCATCTCGGCGGTAATATTTGACAACATTCCTGGCGAGTTGGCCTTTACGTCTCCGTGGGACCTTTCTATACATCAATAACGTAATATAACCTAACCTATAGCAACCTAACATCTCGGCGGTAATATTCGACAACATTCCTGGCGAGTTGGCCTCTACGTCCCCGTTTGACCTTCATATACATCAGTAACTTTATATAACCTAACCTAACCCAACCTATCACCTCGGCGGTAATATTTGACCACATTCCTGGCTTGTTGGCCTCCACGTCTCCGTGGGACCTTTATATACATAAATAACATAATATAAGCTAGCCTAACCCAATCTAACATCTCGGCGGTAATATTTGACCACATTCCTGGCTTGTTGGCCTCTACGTCTCCGTAGGACCTTTATATACTTCAATAACGTAATATAACATAACATAACCCAACCTAACATCTCGGCGGTAATATTTGACATCATTCCTGGCGTGTTGGCCTCTACGTCTCCGTTTGACCTTCATATACATCAATAACGTAATATAACCTAACCTAACACAACCTATCATCTCGGCGGTAATATTTGACCACATTCCTGGCTTGTTGGCCTCCACGTCTCCGTGGGACCTTTATATACATAAATAACATAATATAAGCTAGCCTAACCCAATCTAACATCTCGGCGGTAATATTTGACCACATTCCTGGCTTGTTGGCCTCTACGTCTCCGTAGGACCTTTATATACTTCAATAACGTAATATAACTTAACCTAACCCAATCTAACATCTCGGCGGTAATATTTGACCACATTCCTGTCTTGTTGGCCTCTACGTCTCCGTGGGACCTTTATATACATCAATAACGTAATATAACCTAACCTAACCCAACCTAACATCTCGGCGGTAATATTTGACATCATTCCTGGCGAGTTGGCCTCTACGTCTCCGTTTGACCTTCATATACATCAATAATGTAATATAACCTAACCTAACCCAAACTAACATCTCGGCGGTAATATTTGACAACATTCCTGGCGAGTTGGCCTCTACGTCTCCGTTTAACCTTCATATACATCAATAACTTAATATAACCTAACCTAACCCAAACTAACATCTCGGCGGTAATATTTGAAACATATCTGGCGAGTTGGCCTCTACATCTCCGTGGGACCTTTATATACATCTATAACGTAATATAACCTAACCTAACCCATCCTAACATCTCGGCGATAATGTTTGACATCATTCCTGGCGAGTTGGCTTCTCCGTCTCCGTGGGACCTTTATATACATCTACAACGTAATATAACCTAACATAACCCAACCTAACATCTCGGCGGTAATATTTGACATCATTCCTGGCGTGTTGGCCTCTACGTCACCGTTTGTCCTTCATATACATCAATAACGTAATAGAACCTAACCTAACCCAACCTATCATCTCGGCGGTAATATTTGACATCATTCCTGGCGAGTTGGCCTCTACGTCTCCGTTTGACCTTCATATACATCAATAACGTAATATAACCTAACCTTACCCAACCTAACATCTCAGCGGTAATATTTGACCACATTCCTGGCGAGTTTGCCTCTACGTCTCCGTGGGACCTTTATATACATCAATAACGTAATATAACCTAACCTAACCCAAACTAACATCTCGGCGGTAATATTTGTCCACATTCCTGGCTTGTTGGTCTCTACCTCTACGTGCGACCTTTTTATACATAAATAACGTAATATAACCTATCCTTATCCAACCTATCACCTCGACGGAAATATTTGACAACATTCCGGGCGATTTGGCCTCTACGTCTCCGTGGGACATTTATATACATCTATAACGTAATATAACCTAACCTAACCCAACCTAACATCTCGGCGGTAATATTTGACCACTATCCTGTCTTGTTGGCCTCTACATCTCCGTGGGACCTTCATATACATCTATAACGTAATATAACCTAACCTAACTCAACCTAACATCTCGGCGGTAATATTTGACAACATTCCTGGCGAGTTGGCTTCTCCGTTTCCGTGGACCCATTATATACATCAATAACGTAATATAACCTAACCTAACCCAACCTAACATCTCGGCGGTAATATTTGACCACATTCCTGGCTTGTTGGCCTCTACGTCTCCGTGGGACCTTTATATACATCAATAACGTAATATAACCTAACCTAACCCAAACTAACATCTCGGCGGTAATATTTGTCCACATTCCTGGCTTGTTGGCCTCTACCGCTACGTGGGACCTTTATATACATCAATAACGTAATATAACCTATCCTTATCCAACCTATCACCTCGACGGTAATATTTGACAACATTCCGGGCGATTTGGCCTCTACGTCTCCGTGGGACCTTTATATACATCTATAACGTAATATAACCTAACCTAACCCAACCTAACATCTCGGCGGTAATATTTGACCACTATCCTGTCTTGTTGGCCTCTACATCTCCGTGGGACCTTTATATATATCTATAACGTAATATAACCTAACCTAACCCAACCTAACATCTCGGCGGTAATATTTGAAAACATTCGTGGCGAGTTGGCCTCTACGTCTCCGTGGGACATTTATATACATCAATAATGTAATGTAACCTAACCCAACCCAACCTAACATCTCGGCGGTAATATTTGACATCATTCCTGCCGAGTTGGCCTCTACGTCTCCGTGGGATATTTATATACATCAATAACGTAATATAACCTAACCTAACCCAACCTAACATCTCGGCGGTAATATTTGACAACATACCTGCCGAGTTGGCCTCTACGTCTCCCTTTGACCTTCATATACATCAATAACGTAATATAACGTAACCTAACCCAACCTATCATCTCGGCGGTAATATTTGACAACATTCCTGGCGAGTTGGCCTTTACGTCTCCGTGGGACCTTTCTATACATCAATAACGTAATATAACCTAACCTATAGCAACCTAACATCTCGGCGGTAATATTCGACAACATTCCTGGCGAGTTGGCCTCTACGTCCCCGTTTGACCTTCATATACATCAGTAACTTTATATAACCTAACCTAACCCAACCTATCACCTCGGCGGTAATATTTGACCACATTCCTGGCTTGTTGGCCTCCACGTCTCCGTGGGACCTATATATACATAAATAACATAATATAAGCTAGCCTAACCCAATCTAACATCTCGGCGGTAATATTTGACCACATTCCTGTCTTGTTGGCCTCTACGTCTCCGTGGGACCTTTATATACATCAATAACGTAATATAACCTAACCTAACCCAACCTAACATCTCGGCGGTAATATTTGACATCATTCCTGGCGAGTTGGCCTCTACGTCTCCGTGGGACCTTTATAAACATAAATAACATAATATAACATAACCTAACCCAACCTAACATCTCGGCGGTAATATTTGACCACTATCCTGTCTTGTTGGCCTCTACATCTCCGTGGGACCTTTATATACATCTATAACGTAATATAACCTAACCTAACCCAACCCAACATCTCGGCGGTAATATTTGACAACATACCTGCCGAGTTGGCCTCTACGTCTCCGTTTGACCTTCATATACATCAATAACGTAATATAACCTAACCTAACCCATCCTAACATCTCGGCGATAATGTTTGACATCATTCCTGGCGAGTTGGCTTCTCCGTCTCCGTGGGACCTTTATATACATCTATAACGTAATATAACCTAACATAACCCAACCTAACATTTCGGCGGTAATATTTGACATCATTCCTGGCGTGTTGGCCTCTACGTCTCCGTTTGTCCTTCATATACATCAATAACGTAATAGAACCTAACCTAACATAAACCTATCATCTCGGCGGTAATATTTGACATCATTCCTGGCGAGTTGGCCTCTACGTCTCCGTTTGACCTTCATATACATCAATAACGTAATATAACCTAACCTTACCCAACCTAACATCTCAGCGGTAATATTTAACCACATTCCTGGCGAGTCTGCATCTACGTCTCCGTGGGACCTTTATATACATCAATAACGTAATATAACCTAACCTAACCCAAACTAACATCTCGGCGGTAATATTTGTCCACATTCCTGGCTTGTTGGCCTCTACCTCTACGTGGGACCTTTATATACATCAATAACGTAATATAACCTATCCTTATCCAACCTATCACCTCGATGGTAATATTTGACAACATTCCGGGCGATTTGGCCTCTACGTCTCCGTGGGACCTTTATATACATCTATAACGTAATATAACCTAACCTAACCCAACCTAACATCTCGGCGGTAATATTTGACCACTATCCTGTCTTGTTGGCCTCTACATCTCCGTGGGACCTTTATATACATCTATAACGTAATATAACCTAACCTAACCCAACCTAACATCTCGGCGGTAATATTCGACAACATTCCTGGCGAGTTGGCCTCTACGTCCCCGTTTGACCTTCATATACATCAATAACTTTATATAACCTAACCTAACCCAACCTATCACCTCGGCGGTAATATTTGACAACATTCCGGGCGATTTGGCCTCTACGTCTCCGTGGGACCTTTATATACATCAATAACGTAATATAACATAACATAACCCAACCTAACATCTCGGCGGTAATATTTGACATCATTCCTGGCGTGTTGGCCTCTACGTCACCGTTTGTCCTTCATATACATCAATAACGTAATAGAACCTAACCTAACCCAACCTATCATCTCGGCGGTAATATTTGACATCATTCCTGGCGAGTTGGCCTCTACGTCTCCGTTTGACCTTCATATACATCAATAACGTAATATAACCTAACCTTACCCAACCTAACATCTCAGCGGTAATATTTGACCACATTCCTGGCGAGTTTGCCTCTACGTCTCCGTGGGACCTTTATATACATCAATAACGTAATATAACCTAACCTAACCCAAACTAACATCTCGGCGGTAATATTTGTCCACATTCCTGGCTTGTTGGTCTCTACCTCTACGTGCGACCTTTTTATACATAAATAACGTAATATAACCTATCCTTATCCAACCTATCACCTCGACGGAAATATTTGACAACATTCCGGGCGATTTGGCCTCTACGTCTCCGTGGGACATTTATATACATCTATAACGTAATATAACCTAACCTAACCCAACCTAACATCTCGGCGGTAATATTTGACCACTATCCTGTCTTGTTGGCCTCTACATCTCCGTGGGACCTTCATATACATCTATAACGTAATATAACCTAACCTAACTCAACCTAACATCTCGGCGGTAATATTTGACAACATTCCTGGCGAGTTGGCTTCTCCGTTTCCGTGGACCCATTATATACATCAATAACGTAATATAACCTAACCTAACCCAACCTAACATCTCGGCGGTAATATTTGACCACATTCCTGGCTTGTTGGCCTCTACGTCTCCGTGGGACCTTTATATACATCAATAACGTAATATAACCTAACCTAACCCAAACTAACATCTCGGCGGTAATATTTGTCCACATTCCTGGCTTGTTGGCCTCTACCGCTACGTGGGACCTTTATATACATCAATAACGTAATATAACCTATCCTTATCCAACCTATCACCTCGACGGTAATATTTGACAACATTCCGGGCGATTTGGCCTCTACGTCTCCGTGGGACCTTTATATACATCTATAACGTAATATAACCTAACCTAACCCAACCTAACATCTCGGCGGTAATATTTGACCACTATCCTGTCTTGTTGGCCTCTACATCTCCGTGGGACCTTTATATATATCTATAACGTAATATAACCTAACCTAACCCAACCTAACATCTCGGCGGTAATATTTGAAAACATTCGTGGCGAGTTGGCCTCTACGTCTCCGTGGGACATTTATATACATCAATAATGTAATGTAACCTAACCTAACCCAACCTAACATCTCGGCGGTAATATTTGACATCATTCCTGCCGAGTTGGCCTCTACGTCTCCGTGGGATATTTATATACATCAATAACGTAATATAACCTAACCTAACCCAACCTAACATCTCGGCGGTAATATTTGACAACATACCTGCCGAGTTGGCCTCTACGTCTCCCTTTGACCTTCATATACATCAATAACGTAATATAACGTAACCTAACCCAACCTATCATCTCGGCGGTAATATTTGACAACATTCCTGGCGAGTTGGCCTTTACGTCTCCGTGGGACCTTTCTATACATCAATAACGTAATATAACCTAACCTATAGCAACCTAACATCTCGGCGGTAATATTCGACAACATTCCTGGCGAGTTGGCCTCTACGTCCCCGTTTGACCTTCATATACATCAGTAACTTTATATAACCTAACCTAACCCAACCTATCACCTCGGCGGTAATATTTGACCACATTCCTGGCTTGTTGGCCTCCACGTCTCCGTGGGACCTATATATACATAAATAACATAATATAAGCTAGCCTAACCCAATCTAACATCTCGGCGGTAATATTTGACCACATTCCTGTCTTGTTGGCCTCTACGTCTCCGTGGGACCTTTATATACATCAATAACGTAATATAACCTAACCTAACCCAACCTAACATCTCGGCGGTAATATTTGACATCATTCCTGGCGAGTTGGCCTCTACGTCTCCGTGGGACCTTTATAAACATAAATAACATAATATAACATAACCTAACCCAACCTAACATCTCGGCGGTAATATTTGACCACTATCCTGTCTTGTTGGCCTCTACATCTCCGTGGGACCTTTATATACATCTATAACGTAATATAACCTAACCTAACCCAACCCAACATCTCGGCGGTAATATTTGACAACATACCTGCCGAGTTGGCCTCTACGTCTCCGTTTGACCTTCATATACATCAATAACGTAATATAACCTAACCTAACCCATCCTAACATCTCGGCGATAATGTTTGACATCATTCCTGGCGAGTTGGCTTCTCCGTCTCCGTGGGACCTTTATATACATCTATAACGTAATATAACCTAACATAACCCAACCTAACATTTCGGCGGTAATATTTGACATCATTCCTGGCGTGTTGGCCTCTACGTCTCCGTTTGTCCTTCATATACATCAATAACGTAATAGAACCTAACCTAACATAAACCTATCATCTCGGCGGTAATATTTGACATCATTCCTGGCGAGTTGGCCTCTACGTCTCCGTTTGACCTTCATATACATCAATAACGTAATATAACCTAACCTTACCCAACCTAACATCTCAGCGGTAATATTTAACCACATTCCTGGCGAGTCTGCATCTACGTCTCCGTGGGACCTTTATATACATCAATAACGTAATATAACCTAACCTAACCCAAACTAACATCTCGGCGGTAATATTTGTCCACATTCCTGGCTTGTTGGCCTCTACCTCTACGTGGGACCTTTATATACATCAATAACGTAATATAACCTATCCTTATCCAACCTATCACCTCGATGGTAATATTTGACAACATTCCGGGCGATTTGGCCTCTACGTCTCCGTGGGACCTTTATATACATCTATAACGTAATATAACCTAACCTAACCCAACCTAACATCTCGGCGGTAATATTTGACCACTATCCTGTCTTGTTGGCCTCTACATCTCCGTGGGACCTTTATATACATCTATAACGTAATATAACCTAACCTAACCCAACCTAACATCTCGGCGGTAATATTCGACAACATTCCTGGCGAGTTGGCCTCTACGTCCCCGTTTGACCTTCATATACATCAATAACTTTATATAACCTAACCTAACCCAACCTATCACCTCGGCGGTAATATTTGACAACATTCCGGGCGATTTGGCCTCTACGTCTCCGTGGGACCTTTATATACATCAATAACGTAATATAACATAACATAACCCAACCTAACATCTCGGCGGTAATATTTGACATCATTCCTGGCGTGTTGGCCTCTACGTCTCCGTTTGACCTTCATATACATCAATAACGTAATATAACCTAACCTAACACAACCTATCATCTCGGCGGTAATATTTGACCACATTCCTGGCTTGTTGGCCTCCACGTCTCCGTGGGACCTTTATATACATAAATAACATAATATAAGCTAGCCTAACCCAATCTAACATCTCGGCGGTAATATTTGACCACATTCCTGGCTTGTTGGCCTCTACGTCTCCGTAGGACCTTTATATACTTCAATAACGTAATATAACTTAACCTAACCCAATCTAACATCTCGGCGGTAATATTTGACCACATTCCTGTCTTGTTGGCCTCTACGTCTCCGTGGGACCTTTATATACATCAATAACGTAATATAACCTAACCTAACCCAACCTAACATCTCGGCGGTAATATTTGACATCATTCCTGGCGAGTTGGCCTCTACGTCTCCGTTTGACCTTCATATACATCAATAATGTAATATAACCTAACCTAACCCAAACTAACATCTCGGCGGTAATATTTGACAACATTCCTGGCGAGTTGGCCTCTACGTCTCCGTTTAACCTTCATATACATCAATAACTTAATATAACCTAACCTAACCCAAACTAACATCTCGGCGGTAATATTTGAAACATATCTGGCGAGTTGGCCTCTACATCTCCGTGGGACCTTTATATACATCTATAACGTAATATAACCTAACCTAACCCATCCTAACATCTCGGCGATAATGTTTGACATCATTCCTGGCGAGTTGGCTTCTCCGTCTCCGTGGGACCTTTATATACATCTACAACGTAATATAACCTAACATAACCCAACCTAACATCTCGGCGGTAATATTTGACATCATTCCTGGCGTGTTGGCCTCTACGTCACCGTTTGTCCTTCATATACATCGATAACGTAATAGAACCTAACCTAACCCAACCTATCATCTCGGCGGTAATATTTGACATCATTCCTGGCGAGTTGGCCTCTACGTCTCCGTTTGACCTTCATATACATCAATAACGTAATATAACCTAACCTTACCCAACCTAACATCTCAGCGGTAATATTTGACCACATTCCTGGCGAGTTTGCCTCTACGTCTCCGTGGGACCTTTATATACATCAATAACGTAATATAACCTAACCTAACACAACCTATCATCTCGGCGGTAATATTTGACCACATTCCTGGCTTGTTGGCCTCCACGTCTCCGTGGGACCTTTATATACATAAATAACATAATATAAGCTAGCCTAACCCAATCTAACATCTCGGCGGTAATATTTGACCACATTCCTGGCTTGTTGGCCTCTACGTCTCCGTAGGACCTTTATATACTTCAATAACGTAATATAACTTAACCTAACCCAATCTAACATCTCGGCGGTAATATTTGACCACATTCCTGTCTTGTTGGCCTCTACGTCTCCGTGGGACCTTTATATACATCAATAACGTAATATAACCTAACCTAACCCAACCTAACATCTCGGCGGTAATATTTGACATCATTCCTGGCGAGTTGGCCTCTACGTCTCCGTTTGACCTTCATATACATCAATAATGTAATATAACCTAACCTAACCCAAACTAACATCTCGGCGGTAATATTTGACAACATTCCTGGCGAGTTGGCCTCTACGTCTCCGTTTAACCTTCATATACATCAATAACTTAATATAACCTAACCTAACCCAAACTAACATCTCGGCGGTAATATTTGAAACATATCTGGCGAGTTGGCCTCTACATCTCCGTGGGACCTTTATATACATCTATAACGTAATATAACCTAACCTAACACAACCTATCATCTCGGCGGTAATATTTGACCACATTCCTGGCTTGTTGGCCTCCACGTCTCCGTGGGACCTTTATATACATAAATAACATAATATAAGCTAGCCTAACCCAATCTAACATCTCGGCGGTAATATTTGACCACATTCCTGGCTTGTTGGCCTCCACGTCTCCGTGGGACCTTTATATACATAAATAACATAATATAAGCTAGCCTAACCCAATCTAACATCTCGGCGGTAATATTTGACCACATTCCTGGCTTGTTGGCCTCTACGTCTCCGTAGGACCTTTATATACATCAATAACGTAATAGAACCTAACCTAACCCAACCTATCATCTCGGCGGTAATATTTGACATCATTCCTGGCGAGTTGGCCTCTACGTCTCCGTTTGACCTTCATATACATCAATAATGTAATATAACCTAACCTAACCCAAACTAACATCTCGGCGGTAATATTTGACAACATTCCTGGCGAGTTGGCCTCTACGTCTCCGTTTAACCTTCATATACATCAATAACTTAATATAACCTAACCTAACCCAAACTAACATCTCGGCGGTAATATTTGAAACATATCTGGCGAGTTGGCCTCTACGTCTCCGTGGGACCTTTATAAACATAAATAACATAATATAACCTAACCTAACCCAACCTAACATCTCGGCGGTAATATTTGACCACTATCCTGTCTTGTTGGCCTCTACATCTCCGTGGGACCTTTATATACATCTATAACGTAATATAACCTAACCTAACCCAACCTAACATCTCGGCGGTAATATTTAACAACATACCTGCCGAGTTGGCCTCTACGTCTCCGTTTGACCTTCATATACATCAATAACGTAATATAACCTAACCTAACCCATCCTAACATCTCGGCGATAATGTTTGACATCATTCCTGGCGAGTTGGCTTCTCCGTCTCCGTGGGACCTTTATATACATCTATAACGTAATATAACCTAACCTAACCCAAACTAACATCTCGGCGGTAATATTTGTCCACATTCCTGGCTTGTTGGCCTCTACCGCTACGTGGGACCTTTATATACATCAATAACGTAATATAACCTATCCTTATCCAACCTATCACCTCGACGGTAATATTTGACAACATACCGGGCGATTTGGCCTCTACGTCTCCGTGGGACCTTTATATACATCTATAACGTAATATAACCTAACCTAACCCAACCTAACATCTCGGCGGTAATATTTGACCACTATCCTGTCTTGTTGGCCTCTACATCTCCGTGGGACCTTTATATACATCTATAACGTAATATAACCTAACCTAACCCAACCTAACATCTCGGCGGTAATATTTGAAAACATTCCTGGCGAGTTGGCCTCTACGTCTCCGTAGGACCTTTATATAATTCAATAAAGTAATATAACCTAGCCTAACCCAATCTAACATTTCGGCGGTAATATTTGACCACATTCCTGTCTTGTTGGCCTCTACGTCTCCGTGGGACATTTATATACATCAATAATGTAATGTAAACTAACCTAACCCAACCTAACATCTCGGCGGTAATATTTGACATCATTCCTGCCGAGTTGGCCTCTACGTCTCCGTGGGACATTTATATACATCAATAACGTAATATAACCTAACCTAACCCAACCTAACATCTCGGCGGTAATATTTGACAACATACCTGCCGAGTTGGCCTCTACGTCTCCGTTTGACCTTCATATACATCAATAACGTAATATAACGTAACCTAACCCAACCTATCATCTCGGCGGTAATATTTGACAACATTCCTGGCGAGTTGGCCTTTACGTCTCCGTGGGACCTTTCTATACATCAATAACGTAATATAACCTAACCTATCGCAACCTAACATCTCGGCGGTAATATTCGACAACATTCCTGGCGAGTTGGCCTCTACGTCCCCGTTTGACCTTCATATACATCAATAACTTTATATAACCTAACCTAACCCAACCTATCACCTCGGCGGTAATATTTGACAACATTCCGGGCGATTTGGCATCTACGTCTACGTGGGACCTTTATATACATCAATAACGTAATATAACATAACATAACCCAACCTAACATCTCGGCGGTAATATTTGACATCATTCCTGGCGTGTTGGCCTCTACGTCTCCGTTTGACCTTCATATACATCAATAACGTAATATAACCTAACCTAACACAACCTATCATCTCGGCGGTAATATTTGACCACATTCCTGGCTTGTTGGCCTCTACGTCTCCGTGGGACCTTTATATACATCAATAACGTAATATAACCTAACCTAACCCAAACTAACATCTCGGCGGTAATATTTGTCCACATTCCTGGCTTGTTGGCCTCTACCGCTACGTGGGACCTTTATATACATCAATAACGTAATATAACCTATCCTTATCCAACCTATCACCTCGACGGTAATATTTGACAACATTCCGGGCGATTTGGCCTCTACGTCTCCGTGGGACCTTTATATACATCTATAACGTAATATAACCTAACCTAACCCAACCTAACATCTCGGCGGTAATATTTGACCACTATCCTGTCTTGTTGGCCTCTACATCTCCGTGGGACCTTTATATATATCTATAACGTAATATAACCTAACCTAACCCAACCTAACATCTCGGCGGTAATATTTGAAAACATTCCTGGCGAGTTGGCCTCTACGTCTCCGTGGGACATTTATATACATCAATAATGTAATGTAACCTAACCTAACCCAACCTAACATCTCGGCGGTAATATTTGACATCATTCCTGCCGAGTTGGCCTCTACGTCTCCGTGGGACATTTATATACATCAATAACGTAATATAACCTAACCTAACCCAACCTAACATCTCGGCGGTAATATTTGACAACATACCTGCCGAGTTGGCCTCTACGTCTCCGTTTGACCTTCATATACATCAATAACGTAATATAACGTAACCTAACCCAACCTATCATCTCGGCGGTAATATTTGACAACATTCCTGGCGAGTTGGCCTTTACGTCTCCGTGGGACCTTTCTATACATCAATAACGCAATATAACCTAACCTATAGCAACCTAACATCTCGGCGGTAATATTCGACAACATTCCTGGCGAGTTGGCCTCTACGTCCCCGTTTGACCTTCATATACATCAGTAACTTTATATAACCTAACCTAACCCAACCTATCACCTCGGCGGTAATATTTGACCACATTCCTGGCTTGTTGGCCTCCACGTCTCCGTGGGACCTTTATATACATAAATAACATAATATAAGCTAGCCTAACCCAATCTAACATCTCGGCGGTAATATTTGACCACATTCCTGGCTTGTTGGCCTCTACGTCTCCGTAAGACCTTTATATACTTCAATAACGTAATATAACATAACATAACCCAACCTAACATCTCGGCGGTAATATTTGACATCATTCCTGGCGTGTTGGCCTCTACGTCTCCGTTTGACCTTCATATACATCAATAACGTAATATAACCTAACCTAACACAACCTATCATCTCGGCGGTAATATTTGACCACATTCCTGGCTTGTTGGCCTCCACGTCTCCGTGGGACCTTTATATACATAAATAACATAATATAAGCTAGCCTAACCCAATCTAACATCTCGGCGGTAATATTTGACCACATTCCTGGCTTGTTAGCCTCTACGTCTCCGTAGGACCTTTATATACTTCAATAACGTAATATAACTTAACCTAACCCAATCTAACATCTCGGCGGTAATATTTGACCACATTCCTGTCTTGTTGGCCTCTACGTCTCCGTGGGACCTTTATATACATCAATAACGTAATATAACCTAACCTAACCCAACCTAACATCTCGGCGGTAATATTTGACATCATTCCTGGCGAGTTGGCCTCTACGTCTCCGTTTGACCTTCATATACATCAATAATGTAATATAACCTAACCTAACCCAAACTAACATCTCGGCGGTAATATTTGACAACATTCCTGGCGAGTTGGCCTCTACGTCTCCGTTTAACCTTCATATACATCAATAACTTAATATAACCTAACCTAACCCAAACTAACATCTCGGCGGTAATATTTGAAACATATCTGGCGAGTTGGCCTCTACATCTCCGTGGGACCTTTATATACATCTATAACGTAATATAACCTAACCTAACCCATCCTAACATCTCGGCGATAATGTTTGACATCATTCCTGGCGAGTTGGCTTCTCCGTCTCCGTGGGACCTTTATATACATCTATAACGTAATATAACCTAACATAACCCAACCTAACATCTCGGCGGTAATATTTGACATCATTCCTGGCGTGTTGGCCTCTACGTCACCGTTTGTCCTTCATATACATCAATAACGTAATAGAACCTAACCTAACCCAACCTATCATCTCGGCGGTAATATTTAACAACATACCTGCCGAGTTGGCCTCTACGTCTCCGTTTGACCTTCATATACATCAATAACGTAATATAACCTAACCTAACCCATCCTATCATCTCGGCGATAATGTTTGACATCATTCCTGGCGAGTTGGCTTCTCCGTCTCCGTGGGACCTTTATATACATCTATAACGTAATATAACCTAACCTAACCCAAACTAACATCTCGGCGGTAATATTTGTCCACATTCCTGGCTTGTTGGCCTCTACCGCTACGTGGGACCTTTATATACATCAATAACGTAATATAACCTATCCTTATCCAACCTATCACCTCGACGGTAATATTTGACAACATACCGGGCGATTTGGCCTCTACGTCTCCGTGGGACCTTTATATACATCTATAACGTAATATAACCTAACCTAACCCAACCTAACATCTCGGCGGTAATATTTGACCACTATCCTGTCTTGTTGGCCTCTACATCTCCGTGGGACCTTTATATACATCTATAACGTAATATAACCTAACCTAACCCAACCTAACATCTCGGCGGTAATATTTGAAAACATTCCTGGCGAGTTGGCCTCTACGTCTCCGTAGGACCTTTATATAATTCAATAAAGTAATATAACCTAGCCTAACCCAATCTAACATTTCGGCGGTAATATTTGACCACATTCCTGTCTTGTTGGCCTCTACGTCTCCGTGGGACATTTATATACATCAATAATGTAATGTAAACTAACCTAACCCAACCTAACATCTCGGCGGTAATATTTGACATCATTCCTGCCGAGTTGGCCTCTACGTCTCCGTGGGACATTTATATACATCAATAACGTAATATAACCTAACCTAACCCAACCTAACATCTCGGCGGTAATATTTGACAACATACCTGCCGAGTTGGCCTCTACGTCTCCGTTTGACCTTCATATACATCAATAACGTAATATAACGTAACCTAACCCAACCTATCATCTCGGCGGTAATATTTGACAACATTCCTGGCGAGTTGGCCTTTACGTCTCCGTGGGACCTTTCTATACATCAATAACGTAATATAACCTAACCTATCGCAACCTAACATCTCGGCGGTAATATTCGACAACATTCCTGGCGATTTGGCCTCTACGTCCCCGTTTGACCTTCATATACATCAATAACTTTATATAACCTAACCTAACCCAACCTATCACCTCGGCGGTAATATTTGACAACATTCCGGGCGATTTGGCATCTACGTCTCCGTGGGACCTTTATATACATCAATAACGTAATATAACATAACATAACCCAACCTAACATCTCGGCGGTAATATTTGACATCATTCCTGGCGTGTTGGCCTCTACGTCTCCGTTTGACCTTCATATACATCAATAACGTAATATAACCTAACCTAACACAACCTATCATCTCGGCGGTAATATTTGACCACATTCCTGGCTTGTTGGCCTCTACGTCTCCGTGGGACCTTTATATACATCAATAACGTAATATAACCTAACCTAACCCAAACTAACATCTCGGCGGTAATATTTGTCCACATTCCGGGCTTGTTGGCCTCTACCGCTACGTGGGACCTTTATATACATCAATAACGTAATATAACCTAACCTAACCCAACCTAACATCTCGGCGGTAATATTTGACAACATACCTGCCGAGTTGGCCTCTACGTCTCCGTTTGACCTTCATATACATCAATAACGTAATATAACGTAACCTAACCCAACCTATCATCTCGGCGGTAATATTTGACAACATTCCTGGCGAGTTGGCCTTTACGTCTCCGTGGGACCTTTCTATACATCAATAACGTAATATAACCTAACCTATAGCAACCTAACATCTCGGCGGTAATATTCGACAACATTCCTGGCGAGTTGGCCTCTACGTCCCCGTTTGACCTTCATATACATCAGTAACTTTATATAACCTAACCTAACCCAACCTATCACCTCGGCGGTAATATTTGACCACATTCCTGGCTTGTTGGCCTCCACGTCTCCGTGGGACCTTTATATACATAAATAACATAATATAAGCTAGCCTAACCCAATCTAACATCTCGGCGGTAATATTTGACCACATTCCTGGCTTGTTGGCCTCTACGTCTCCGTAGGACCTTTATATACTTCAATAACGTAATATAACATAACATAACCCAACCTAACATCTCGGCGGTAATATTTGACATCATTCCTGGCGTGTTGGCCTCTACGTCTCCGTTTGACCTTCATATACATCAATAACGTAATATAACCTAACCTAACACAACCTATCATCTCGGCGGTAATATTTGACCACATTCCTGGCTTGTTGGCCTCCACGTCTCCGTGGGACCTTTATATACATAAATAACATAATATAAGCTAGCCTAACCCAATCTAACATCTCGGCGGTAATATTTGACCACATTCCTGGCTTGTTGGCCTCTACGTCTCCGTAGGACCTTTATATACTTCAATAACGTAATATAACTTAACCTAACCCAATCTAACATCTCGGCGGTAATATTTGACCACATTCCTGTCTTGTTGGCCTCTACGTCTCCGTGGGACCTTTATATACATCAATAACGTAATATAACCTAACCTAACCCAACCTAACATCTCGGCGGTAATATTTGACATCATTCCTGGCGAATTGGCCTCTACGTCTCCGTTTGACCTTCATATACATCAATAATGTAATATAACCTAACCTAACCCAAACTAACATCTCGGCGGTAATATTTGACAACATTCCTGGCGAGTTGGCCTCTACGTCTCCGTTTAACCTTCATATACATCAATAACTTAATATAACCTAACCTAACCCAAACTAACATCTCGGCGGTAATATTTAACAACATACCTGCCGAGTTGGCCTCTACGTCTCCGTTTGACCTTCATATACATCAATAACGTAATATAACCTAACCTAACCCATCCTAACATCTCGGCGATAATGTTTGACATCATTCCTGGCGAGTTGGCTTCTCCGTCTCCGTGGGACCTTTATATACATCTATAACGTAATATAACCTAACCTAACCCAAACTAACATCTCGGCGGTAATATTTGTCCACATTCCTGGCTTGTTGGCCTCTACCGCTACGTGGGACCTTTATATACATCAATAACGTAATATAACCTATCCTTATCCAACCTATCACCTCGACGGTAATATTTGACAACATACCGGGCGATTTGGCCTCTACGTCTCCGTGGGACCTTTATATACACCTATAACGTAATATAACCTAACCTAACCCAACCTAACATCTCGGCGGTAATATTTGACCACTATCCTGTCTTGTTGGCCTCTACATCTCCGTGGGACCTTTATATACATCTATAACGTAATATAACCTAACCTAACCCAACCTAACATCTCGGCGGTAATATTTGAAAACATTCCTGGCGAGTTGGCCTCTACGTCTCCGTAGGACCTTTATATAATTCAATAAAGTAATATAACCTAGCCTAACCCAATCTAACATTTCGGCGGTAATATTTGACCACATTCCTGTCTTGTTGGCCTCTACGTCTCCGTTTGACCTTCATATACATCAATAACGTAATATAACGTAACCTAACCCAACCTATCATCTCGGCGGTAATATTTGACAACATTCCTGGCGAGTTGGCCTTTACGTCTCCGTGGGACCTTTCTATACATCAATAACGTAATATAACCTAACCTATAGCAACCTAACATCTCGGCGGTAATATTCGACAACATTCCTGGCGAGTTGGCCTCTACGTCCCCGTTTGACCTTCATATACATCAGTAACTTTATATAACCTAACCTAACCCAACCTATCACCTCGGCGGTAATATTTGACCACATTCCTGGCTTGTTGGCCTCCACGTCTCCGTGGGACCTTTATATACATAAATAACATAATATAAGCTAGCCTAACCCAATCTAACATCTCGGCGGTAATATTTGACCACATTCCTGGCTTGTTGGCCTCTACGTCTCCGTAGGACCTTTATATACTTCAATAACGTAATATAACCTAACCTATAGCAACCTAACATCTCGGCGGTAATATTCGACAACATTCCTGGCGAGTTGGCCTCTACGTCCCCGTTTGACCTTCATATACATCAGTAACTTTATATAACCTAACCTAACCCAACCTATCACCTCGGCGGTAATATTTGACCACATTCCTGGCTTGTTGGCCTCCACGTCTCCGTGGGACCTTTATATACATAAATAACATAATATAAGCTAGCCTAACCCAATCTAACATCTCGGCGGTAATATTTGACCACATTCCTGGCTTGTTGGCCTCTACGTCTCCGTAGGACCTTTATATACTTCAATAACGTAATATAACATAACATAACCCAACCTAACATCTCGGCGGTAATATTTGACATCATTCCTGGCGTGTTGGCCTCTACGTCTCCGTTTGACCTTCATATACATCAATAACGTAATATAACCTAACCTAACACAACCTATCATCTCGGCGGTAATATTTGACCACATTCCTGGCTTGTTGGCCTCCACGTCTCCGTGGGACCTTTATATACATAAATAACATAATATAAGCTAGCCTAACCCAATCTAACATCTCGGCGGTAATATTTGACCACATTCCTGGCTTGTTGGCCTCTACGTCTCCGTAGGACCTTTATATACTTCAATAACGTAATATAACTTAACCTAACCCAATCTAACATCTCGGCGGTAATATTTGACCACATTCCTGTCTTGTTGGCCTCTACGTCTCCGTGGGACCTTTATATACATCAATAACGTAATATAACCTAACCTAACCCAACCTAACATCTCGGCGGTAATATTTGACATCATTCCTGGCGAATTGGCCTCTACGTCTCCGTTTGACCTTCATATACATCAATAATGTAATATAACCTAACCTAACCCAAACTAACATCTCGGCGGTAATATTTGACAACATTCCTGGCGAGTTGGCCTCTACGTCTCCGTTTAACCTTCATATACATCAATAACTTAATATAACCTAACCTAACCCAAACTAACATCTCGGCGGTAATATTTGAAACATATCTGGCGAGTTGGCCTCTACATCTCCGTGGGACCTTTATATACATCTATAACGTAATATAACCTAACCTAACCCATCCTAACATCTCGGCGATAATGTTTGACATCATTCCTGGCGAGTTGGCTTCTCCGTCTCCGTGGGACCTTTATATACATCTATAACGTAATATAACCTAACATAACCCAACCTAACATCTCGGCGGCAATATTTGACATCATTCCTGGCGTGTTGGCCTCTACGTCACCGTTTGTCCTTCATATACATCAATAACGTAATAGAACCTAACCTAACCCAACCTAACATCTCGGCGGTAATATTTGACATCATTCCTGGCGTGTTGGCCTCTACGTCTCCGTTTGACCTTCATATACATCAATAACGTAATATAACCTAACCTAACACAACCTATCATCTCGGCGGTAATATTTGACCACATTCCTGGCTTGTTGGCCTCTACGTCTCCGTGGGACCTTTATATACATCAATAACGTAATATAACCTAACCTAACCCAAACTAACATCTCGGCGGTAATATTTGTCCACATTCCTGGCTTGTTGGCCTCTACCGCTACGTGGGACCTTTATATACATCAATAACGTAATATAACCTATCCTTATCCAACCTATCACCTCGACGGTAATATTTGACAACATTCCGGGCGATTTGGCCTCTACGTCTCCGTGGGACCTTTATATACATCTATAACGTAATATAACCTAACCTAACCCAACCTAACATCTCGGCGGTAATATTTGACCACTATCCTGTCTTGTTGGCCTCTACATCTCCGTGGGACCTTTATATATATCTATAACGTAATATAACCTAACCTAACCCAACCTAACATCTCGGCGGTAATATTTGAAAACATTCCTGGCGAGTTGGCCTCTACGTCTCCGTGGGACATTTATATACATCAATAATGTAATGTAACCTAACCTAACCCAACCTAACATCTCGGCGGTAATATTTGACATCATTCCTGCCGAGTTGGCCTCTACGTCTCCGTGGGACATTTATATACATCAATAACGTAATATAACCTAGCCTAACCCAATCTAACATTTCGGCGGTAATATTTGACCACATTCCTGTCTTGTTGGCCTCTACGTCTCCGTGGGACATTTATATACATCAATAATGTAATGTAAACTAACCTAACCCAACCTAACATCTCGGCGGTAATATTTGACATCATTCCTGCCGAGTTGGCCTCTACGTCTCCGTGGGACATTTATATACATCAATAACGTAATATAACCTAACCTAACCCAACCTAACATCTCGGCGGTAATATTTGACAACATACCTGCCGAGTTGGCCTCTACGTCTCCGTTTGACCTTCATATACATCAATAACGTAATATAACGTAACCTAACCCAACCTATCATCTCGGCGGTAATATTTGACAACATTCCTGGCGAGTTGGCCTTTACGTCTCCGTGGGACCTTTCTATACATCAATAACGTAATATAACCTAACCTAACCCAACCTAACATCTCGGCGGTAATATTTGACCACTATCCTGTCTTGTTGGCCTCTACATCTCCGTGGGACCTTTATATATATCTATAACGTAATATAACCTAACCTAACCCAACCTAACATCTCGGCGGTAATATTTGAAAACATTCCTGGCGAGTTGGCCTCTACGTCTCCGTGGGACATTTATATACATCAATAATGTAATGTAACCTAACCTAACCCAACCTAACATCTCGGCGGTAATATTTGACATCATTCCTGCCGAGTTGGCCTCTACGTCTCCGTGGGACATTTATATACATCAATAACGTAATATAACCTAACCTAACCCAACCTAACATCTCGGCGGTAATATTTGACCACTATCCTGTCTTGTTGGCCTCTACATCTCCGTGGGACCTTTATATACATCTATAACGTAATATAACCTAACCTAACCCAACCTAACATCTCGGCGGTAATATTTGAAAACATTCCTGGCGAGTTGGCCTCTACGTCTCCGTAGGACCTTTATATAATTCAATAAAGTAATATAACCTAGCCTAACCCAATCTAACATTTCGGCGGTAATATTTGACCACATTCCTGTCTTGTTGGCCTCTACGTCTCCGTGGGACATTTATATACATCAATAATGTAATGTAAACTAACCTAACCCAACCTAACATCTCGGCGGTAATATTTGACATCATTCCTGCCGAGTTGGCCTCTACGTCTCCGTGGGACATTTATATACATCAATAACGTAATATAACCTAACCTAACCCAACCTAACATCTCGGCGGTAATATTTGACAACATACCTGCCGAGTTGGCCTCTACGTCTCCGTTTGACCTTCATATACATCAATAACGTAATATAACGTAACCTAACCCAACCTATCATCTCGGCGGTAATATTTGACAACATTCCTGGCGAGTTGGCCTTTACGTCTCCGTGGGACCTTTCTATACATCAATAACGTAATATAACCTAACCTATAGCAACCTAACATCTCGGCGGTAATATTCGACAACATTCCTGGCGAGTTGGCCTCTACGTCCCCGTTTGACCTTCATATACATCAGTAACTTTATATAACCTAACCTAACCCAACCTATCACCTCGGCGGTAATATTTGACCACATTCCTGGCTTGTTGGCCTCCACGTCTCCGTGGGACCTTTATATACATAAATAACATAATATAAGCTAGCCTAACCCAATCTAACATCTCGGCGGTAATATTTGACCACATTCCTGGCTTGTTGGCCCCTACGTCTCCGTAGGACCTTTATATACTTCAATAACGTAATATAACATAACATAACCCAACCTAACATCTCGGCGGTAATATTTGACATCATTCCTGGCGTGTTGGCCTCTACGTCTCCGTTTGACCTTCATATACATCAATAACGTAATATAACCTAACCTAACACAACCTATCATCTCGGCGGTAATATTTGACCACATTCCTGGCTTGTTGGCCTCCACGTCTCCGTGGGACCTTTATATACATAAATAACATAATATAAGCTAGCCTAACCCAATCTAACATCTCGGCGGTAATATTTGACCACATTCCTGGCTTGTTGGCCTCTACGTCTCCGTAGGACCTTTATATACTTCAATAACGTAATATAACTTAACCTAACCCAATCTAACATCTCGGCGGTAATATTTGACCACATTCCTGTCTTGTTGGCCTCTACGTCTCCGTGGGACCTTTATATACATCAATAACGTAATATAACCTAACCTAACCCAACCTAACATCTCGGCGGTAATATTTGACATCATTCCTGGCGAATTGGCCTCTACGTCTCCGTTTGACCTTCATATACATCAATAATGTAATATAACCTAACCTAACCCAAACTAACATCTCGGCGGTAATATTTGACAACATTCCTGGCGAGTTGGCCTCTACGTCTCCGTTTAACCTTCATATACATCAATAACTTAATATAACCTAACCTAACCCAAACTAACATCTCGGCGGTAATATTTGAAACATATCTGGCGAGTTGGCCTCTACATCTCCGTGGGACCTTTATATACATCTATAACGTAATATAACCTAACCTAACCCATCCTAACATCTCGGCGATAATGTTTGACATCATTCCTGGCGAGTTGGCTTCTCCGTCTCCGTGGGACCTTTATATACATCTATAACGTAATATAACCTAACATAACCCAACCTAACATCTCGGCGGCAATATTTGACATCATTCCTGGCGTGTTGGCCTCTACGTCTCCGTGGGACCTTTATATACATCAATAACGTAATATAACCTAACCTAACCCAAACTAACATCTCGGCGGTAATATTTGTCCACATTCCTGTCTTGTTGGTCTCTACCTCTACGTGCGACCTTTTTATACATAAATAACGTAATATAACCTATCCTTATCCAACCTATCACCTCGACGGTAATATTTGACAACATTCCGGGCGATTTGGCCTCTACGTCTCCGTGGGACATTTATATACATCTATAACATAATATAACCTAACCTAACCCAACCTAACATCTCGGCGGTAATATTTGACCACTATCCTGTCTTGTTGGCCTCTACATCTCCGTGGGACCTTTATATACATCTATAACGTAATATAACCTAACCTAACTCAACCTAACATCTCGGCGGTAATATTTGACAACATTCCTGGCGAGTTGGCTTCTCCGTTTCCGTGGACCCATTATATACATCAATAACGTAATATAACCTAACCTAACCCAACCTAACATCTCGGCGGTAATATTTGACATCATTCCTGTCGAGTTGGCCTCTACGTCTCCGTTTGACCTTCATATACATCAATAATGTAATATAACCTAACCTAACCCAAACTAACATCTCGGCGGTAATATTTGACAACATTCCTGGCGAGTTGGCCTCTACGTCTCCGTTTAACCTTCATATACATCAATAACTTAATATAACCTAACCTAACCCAAACTAACATCTCGGCGGTAATATTTGAAACATATCTGGCGAGTTGGCCTCTACGTCTCCGTGGGACATTTATATACATCTATAACGTAATATAACCTAACCTAACCCAACCTAACATCTCGGCGGTAATATTTGACCACTATCCTGTCTTGTTGGCCTCTACATCTCCGTGGGACCTTTATATACATCTATAACGTAATATAACCTAACCTAACTCAACCTAACATCTCGGCGGTAATATTTGACAACATTCCTGGCGAGTTGGCTTCTCCGTTTCCGTGGGACCTTTATATACATCAATAACGTAATATAACCTAACCTAACCCAAACTAACATCTCGGCGGTAATATTTGTCCACATTCCTGGCTTGTTGGTCTCTACCTCTACGTGCGACCTTTTTATACATAAATAACGTAATATAACCTATCCTTATCCAACCTATCACCTCGACGGTAATATTTGACAACATTCCGGGCGATTTGGCCTCTACGTCTCCGTGGGACATTTATATACATCTATAACGTAATATAACCTAACCTAACCCAACCTAACATCTCGGCGGTAATATTTGACCACTATCCTGTCTTGTTGGCCTCTACATCTCCGTGGGACCTTTATATACATCTATAACGTAATATAACCTAACCTAACTCAACCTAACATCTCGGCGGTAATATTTGACAACATTCCTGGCGAGTTGGCTTCTCCGTTTCCGTGGACCCATTATATACATCAATAACGTAATATAACCTAACCTAACCCAACCTAACATCTCGGCGGTAATATTTGACATCATTCCTGCCGAGTTGGCCTCTACGTCTCCGTGGGACATTTATATACATCAATAACGTAATATAACCTAACCTAACCCAACCTAACATCTCGGCGGTAATATTTGACAACATACCTGCCGAGTTGGCCTCTACGTCTCCGTTTGACCTTCATATACATCAATAACGTAATATAACGTAACCTAACCCAACCTATCATCTCGGCGGTAATATTTGACAACATTCCTGGCGAGTTGGCCTTTACGTCTCCGTGGGACCTTTCTATACATCAATAACGTAATATAACCTAACCTATCGCAACCTAACATCTCGGCGGTAATATTCGACAACATTCCTGGCGAGTTGGCCTCTACGTCCCCGTTTGACCTTCATATACATCAATAACTTTATATAACCTAACCTAACCCAACCTATCACCTCGGCGGTAATATTTGACAACATTCCGGGCGATTTGGCATCTACGTCTACGTGGGACCTTTATATACATCAATAACGTAATATAACATAACATAACCCAACCTAACATCTCGGCGGTAATATTTGACATCATTCCTGGCGTGTTGGCCTCTACGTCTCCGTTTGACCTTCATATACATCAATAACGTAATATAACCTAACCTAACACAACCTATCATCTCGGCGGTAATATTTGACCACATTCCTGGCTTGTTGGCCTCTACGTCTCCGTGGGACCTTTATATACATCAATAACGTAATATAACCTAACCTAACCCAAACTAACATCTCGGCGGTAATATTTGTCCACATTCCTGGCTTGTTGGCCTCTACCGCTACGTGGGACCTTTATATACATCAATAACGTAATATAACCTATCCTTATCCAACCTATCACCTCGACGGTAATATTTGACAACATTCCGGGCGATTTGGCCTCTACGTCTCCGTGGGACCTTTATATACATCTATAACGTAATATAACCTAACCTAACCCAACCTAACATCTCGGCGGTAATATTTGACCACTATCCTGTCTTGTTGGCCTCTACATCTCCGTGGGACCTTTATATATATCTATAACGTAATATAACCTAACCTAACCCAACCTAACATCTCGGCGGTAATATTTGAAAACATTCCTGGCGAGTTGGCCTCTACGTCTCCGTGGGACATTTATATACATCAATAATGTAATGTAACCTAACCTAACCCAACCTAACATCTCGGCGGTAATATTTGACATCATTCCTGCCGAGTTGGCCTCTACGTCTCCGTGGGACATTTATATACATCAATAACGTAATATAACCTAACCTAACCCAACCTAACATCTCGGCGGTAATATTTGACAACATACCTGCCGAGTTGGCCTCTACGTCTCCGTTTGACCTTCATATACATCAATAACGTAATATAACGTAACCTAACCCAACCTATCATCTCGGCGGTAATATTTGACAACATTCCTGGCGAGTTGGCCTTTACGTCTCCGTGGGACCTTTCTATACATCAATAACGCAATATAACCTAACCTATAGCAACCTAACATCTCGGCGGTAATATTCGACAACATTCCTGGCGAGTTGGCCTCTACGTCCCCGTTTGACCTTCATATACATCAGTAACTTTATATAACCTAACCTAACCCAACCTATCACCTCGGCGGTAATATTTGACCACATTCCTGGCTTGTTGGCCTCCACGTCTCCGTGGGACCTTTATATACATAAATAACATAATATAAGCTAGCCTAACCCAATCTAACATCTCGGCGGTAATATTTGACCACATTCCTGGCTTGTTGGCCTCTACGTCTCCGTAAGACCTTTATATACTTCAATAACGTAATATAACATAACATAACCCAACCTAACATCTCGGCGGTAATATTTGACATCATTCCTGGCGTGTTGGCCTCTACGTCTCCGTTTGACCTTCATATACATCAATAACGTAATATAACCTAACCTAACACAACCTATCATCTCGGCGGTAATATTTGACCACATTCCTGGCTTGTTGGCCTCCACGTCTCCGTGGGACCTTTATATACATAAATAACATAATATAAGCTAGCCTAACCCAATCTAACATCTCGGCGGTAATATTTGACCACATTCCTGGCTTGTTAGCCTCTACGTCTCCGTAGGACCTTTATATACTTCAATAACGTAATATAACTTAACCTAACCCAATCTAACATCTCGGCGGTAATATTTGACCACATTCCTGTCTTGTTGGCCTCTACGTCTCCGTGGGACCTTTATATACATCAATAACGTAATATAACCTAACCTAACCCAACCTAACATCTCGGCGGTAATATTTGACATCATTCCTGGCGAGTTGGCCTCTACGTCTCCGTTTGACCTTCATATACATCAATAATGTAATATAACCTAACCTAACCCAAACTAACATCTCGGCGGTAATATTTGACAACATTCCTGGCGAGTTGGCCTCTACGTCTCCGTTTAACCTTCATATACATCAATAACTTAATATAACCTAACCTAACCCAAACTAACATCTCGGCGGTAATATTTGAAACATATCTGGCGAGTTGGCCTCTACATCTCCGTGGGACCTTTATATACATCTATAACGTAATATAACCTAACCTAACCCATCCTAACATCTCGGCGATAATGTTTGACATCATTCCTGGCGAGTTGGCTTCTCCGTCTCCGTGGGACCTTTATATACATCTATAACGTAATATAACCTAACATAACCCAACCTAACATCTCGGCGGTAATATTTGACATCATTCCTGGCGTGTTGGCCTCTACGTCACCGTTTGTCCTTCATATACATCAATAACGTAATAGAACCTAACCTAACCCAACCTATCATCTCGGCGGTAATATTTAACAACATACCTGCCGAGTTGGCCTCTACGTCTCCGTTTGACCTTCATATACATCAATAACGTAATATAACCTAACCTAACCCATCCTATCATCTCGGCGATAATGTTTGACATCATTCCTGGCGAGTTGGCTTCTCCGTCTCCGTGGGACCTTTATATACATCTATAACGTAATATAACCTAACCTAACCCAAACTAACATCTCGGCGGTAATATTTGTCCACATTCCTGGCTTGTTGGCCTCTACCGCTACGTGGGACCTTTATATACATCAATAACGTAATATAACCTATCCTTATCCAACCTATCACCTCGACGGTAATATTTGACAACATACCGGGCGATTTGGCCTCTACGTCTCCGTGGGACCTTTATATACATCTATAACGTAATATAACCTAACCTAACCCAACCTAACATCTCGGCGGTAATATTTGACCACTATCCTGTCTTGTTGGCCTCTACATCTCCGTGGGACCTTTATATACATCTATAACGTAATATAACCTAACCTAACCCAACCTAACATCTCGGCGGTAATATTTGAAAACATTCCTGGCGAGTTGGCCTCTACGTCTCCGTAGGACCTTTATATAATTCAATAAAGTAATATAACCTAGCCTAACCCAATCTAACATTTCGGCGGTAATATTTGACCACATTCCTGTCTTGTTGGCCTCTACGTCTCCGTGGGACATTTATATACATCAATAATGTAATGTAAACTAACCTAACCCAACCTAACATCTCGGCGGTAATATTTGACATCATTCCTGCCGAGTTGGCCTCTACGTCTCCGTGGGACATTTATATACATCAATAACGTAATATAACCTAACCTAACCCAACCTAACATCTCGGCGGTAATATTTGACAACATACCTGCCGAGTTGGCCTCTACGTCTCCGTTTGACCTTCATATACATCAATAACGTAATATAACGTAACCTAACCCAACCTATCATCTCGGCGGTAATATTTGACAACATTCCTGGCGAGTTGGCCTTTACGTCTCCGTGGGACCTTTCTATACATCAATAACGTAATATAACCTAACCTATCGCAACCTAACATCTCGGCGGTAATATTCGACAACATTCCTGGCGATTTGGCCTCTACGTCCCCGTTTGACCTTCATATACATCAATAACTTTATATAACCTAACCTAACCCAACCTATCACCTCGGCGGTAATATTTGACAACATTCCGGGCGATTTGGCATCTACGTCTCCGTGGGACCTTTATATACATCAATAACGTAATATAACATAACATAACCCAACCTAACATCTCGGCGGTAATATTTGACATCATTCCTGGCGTGTTGGCCTCTACGTCTCCGTTTGACCTTCATATACATCAATAACGTAATATAACCTAACCTAACACAACCTATCATCTCGGCGGTAATATTTGACCACATTCCTGGCTTGTTGGCCTCTACGTCTCCGTGGGACCTTTATATACATCAATAACGTAATATAACCTAACCTAACCCAAACTAACATCTCGGCGGTAATATTTGTCCACATTCCGGGCTTGTTGGCCTCTACCGCTACGTGGGACCTTTATATACATCAATAACGTAATATAACCTAACCTAACCCAACCTAACATCTCGGCGGTAATATTTGACAACATACCTGCCGAGTTGGCCTCTACGTCTCCGTTTGACCTTCATATACATCAATAACGTAATATAACGTAACCTAACCCAACCTATCATCTCGGCGGTAATATTTGACAACATTCCTGGCGAGTTGGCCTTTACGTCTCCGTGGGACCTTTCTATACATCAATAACGTAATATAACCTAACCTATAGCAACCTAACATCTCGGCGGTAATATTCGACAACATTCCTGGCGAGTTGGCCTCTACGTCCCCGTTTGACCTTCATATACATCAGTAACTTTATATAACCTAACCTAACCCAACCTATCACCTCGGCGGTAATATTTGACCACATTCCTGGCTTGTTGGCCTCCACGTCTCCGTGGGACCTTTATATACATAAATAACATAATATAAGCTAGCCTAACCCAATCTAACATCTCGGCGGTAATATTTGACCACATTCCTGGCTTGTTGGCCTCTACGTCTCCGTAGGACCTTTATATACTTCAATAACGTAATATAACATAACATAACCCAACCTAACATCTCGGCGGTAATATTTGACATCATTCCTGGCGTGTTGGCCTCTACGTCTCCGTTTGACCTTCATATACATCAATAACGTAATATAACCTAACCTAACACAACCTATCATCTCGGCGGTAATATTTGACCACATTCCTGGCTTGTTGGCCTCCACGTCTCCGTGGGACCTTTATATACATAAATAACATAATATAAGCTAGCCTAACCCAATCTAACATCTCGGCGGTAATATTTGACCACATTCCTGGCTTGTTGGCCTCTACGTCTCCGTAGGACCTTTATATACTTCAATAACGTAATATAACTTAACCTAACCCAATCTAACATCTCGGCGGTAATATTTGACCACATTCCTGTCTTGTTGGCCTCTACGTCTCCGTGGGACCTTTATATACATCAATAACGTAATATAACCTAACCTAACCCAACCTAACATCTCGGCGGTAATATTTGACATCATTCCTGGCGAATTGGCCTCTACGTCTCCGTTTGACCTTCATATACATCAATAATGTAATATAACCTAACCTAACCCAAACTAACATCTCGGCGGTAATATTTGACAACATTCCTGGCGAGTTGGCCTCTACGTCTCCGTTTAACCTTCATATACATCAATAACTTAATATAACCTAACCTAACCCAAACTAACATCTCGGCGGTAATATTTAACAACATACCTGCCGAGTTGGCCTCTACGTCTCCGTTTGACCTTCATATACATCAATAACGTAATATAACCTAACCTAACCCATCCTAACATCTCGGCGATAATGTTTGACATCATTCCTGGCGAGTTGGCTTCTCCGTCTCCGTGGGACCTTTATATACATCTATAACGTAATATAACCTAACCTAACCCAAACTAACATCTCGGCGGTAATATTTGTCCACATTCCTGGCTTGTTGGCCTCTACCGCTACGTGGGACCTTTATATACATCAATAACGTAATATAACCTATCCTTATCCAACCTATCACCTCGACGGTAATATTTGACAACATACCGGGCGATTTGGCCTCTACGTCTCCGTGGGACCTTTATATACACCTATAACGTAATATAACCTAACCTAACCCAACCTAACATCTCGGCGGTAATATTTGACCACTATCCTGTCTTGTTGGCCTCTACATCTCCGTGGGACCTTTATATACATCTATAACGTAATATAACCTAACCTAACCCAACCTAACATCTCGGCGGTAATATTTGAAAACATTCCTGGCGAGTTGGCCTCTACGTCTCCGTAGGACCTTTATATAATTCAATAAAGTAATATAACCTAGCCTAACCCAATCTAACATTTCGGCGGTAATATTTGACCACATTCCTGTCTTGTTGGCCTCTACGTCTCCGTTTGACCTTCATATACATCAATAACGTAATATAACGTAACCTAACCCAACCTATCATCTCGGCGGTAATATTTGACAACATTCCTGGCGAGTTGGCCTTTACGTCTCCGTGGGACCTTTCTATACATCAATAACGTAATATAACCTAACCTATAGCAACCTAACATCTCGGCGGTAATATTCGACAACATTCCTGGCGAGTTGGCCTCTACGTCCCCGTTTGACCTTCATATACATCAGTAACTTTATATAACCTAACCTAACCCAACCTATCACCTCGGCGGTAATATTTGACCACATTCCTGGCTTGTTGGCCTCCACGTCTCCGTGGGACCTTTATATACATAAATAACATAATATAAGCTAGCCTAACCCAATCTAACATCTCGGCGGTAATATTTGACCACATTCCTGGCTTGTTGGCCTCTACGTCTCCGTAGGACCTTTATATACTTCAATAACGTAATATAACCTAACCTATAGCAACCTAACATCTCGGCGGTAATATTCGACAACATTCCTGGCGAGTTGGCCTCTACGTCCCCGTTTGACCTTCATATACATCAGTAACTTTATATAACCTAACCTAACCCAACCTATCACCTCGGCGGTAATATTTGACCACATTCCTGGCTTGTTGGCCTCCACGTCTCCGTGGGACCTTTATATACATAAATAACATAATATAAGCTAGCCTAACCCAATCTAACATCTCGGCGGTAATATTTGACCACATTCCTGGCTTGTTGGCCTCTACGTCTCCGTAGGACCTTTATATACTTCAATAACGTAATATAACATAACATAACCCAACCTAACATCTCGGCGGTAATATTTGACATCATTCCTGGCGTGTTGGCCTCTACGTCTCCGTTTGACCTTCATATACATCAATAACGTAATATAACCTAACCTAACACAACCTATCATCTCGGCGGTAATATTTGACCACATTCCTGGCTTGTTGGCCTCCACGTCTCCGTGGGACCTTTATATACATAAATAACATAATATAAGCTAGCCTAACCCAATCTAACATCTCGGCGGTAATATTTGACCACATTCCTGGCTTGTTGGCCTCTACGTCTCCGTAGGACCTTTATATACTTCAATAACGTAATATAACTTAACCTAACCCAATCTAACATCTCGGCGGTAATATTTGACCACATTCCTGTCTTGTTGGCCTCTACGTCTCCGTGGGACCTTTATATACATCAATAACGTAATATAACCTAACCTAACCCAACCTAACATCTCGGCGGTAATATTTGACATCATTCCTGGCGAATTGGCCTCTACGTCTCCGTTTGACCTTCATATACATCAATAATGTAATATAACCTAACCTAACCCAAACTAACATCTCGGCGGTAATATTTGACAACATTCCTGGCGAGTTGGCCTCTACGTCTCCGTTTAACCTTCATATACATCAATAACTTAATATAACCTAACCTAACCCAAACTAACATCTCGGCGGTAATATTTGAAACATATCTGGCGAGTTGGCCTCTACATCTCCGTGGGACCTTTATATACATCTATAACGTAATATAACCTAACCTAACCCATCCTAACATCTCGGCGATAATGTTTGACATCATTCCTGGCGAGTTGGCTTCTCCGTCTCCGTGGGACCTTTATATACATCTATAACGTAATATAACCTAACATAACCCAACCTAACATCTCGGCGGCAATATTTGACATCATTCCTGGCGTGTTGGCCTCTACGTCACCGTTTGTCCTTCATATACATCAATAACGTAATAGAACCTAACCTAACCCAACCTAACATCTCGGCGGTAATATTTGACATCATTCCTGGCGTGTTGGCCTCTACGTCTCCGTTTGACCTTCATATACATCAATAACGTAATATAACCTAACCTAACACAACCTATCATCTCGGCGGTAATATTTGACCACATTCCTGGCTTGTTGGCCTCTACGTCTCCGTGGGACCTTTATATACATCAATAACGTAATATAACCTAACCTAACCCAAACTAACATCTCGGCGGTAATATTTGTCCACATTCCTGGCTTGTTGGCCTCTACCGCTACGTGGGACCTTTATATACATCAATAACGTAATATAACCTATCCTTATCCAACCTATCACCTCGACGGTAATATTTGACAACATTCCGGGCGATTTGGCCTCTACGTCTCCGTGGGACCTTTATATACATCTATAACGTAATATAACCTAACCTAACCCAACCTAACATCTCGGCGGTAATATTTGACCACTATCCTGTCTTGTTGGCCTCTACATCTCCGTGGGACCTTTATATATATCTATAACGTAATATAACCTAACCTAACCCAACCTAACATCTCGGCGGTAATATTTGAAAACATTCCTGGCGAGTTGGCCTCTACGTCTCCGTGGGACATTTATATACATCAATAATGTAATGTAACCTAACCTAACCCAACCTAACATCTCGGCGGTAATATTTGACATCATTCCTGCCGAGTTGGCCTCTACGTCTCCGTGGGACATTTATATACATCAATAACGTAATATAACCTAGCCTAACCCAATCTAACATTTCGGCGGTAATATTTGACCACATTCCTGTCTTGTTGGCCTCTACGTCTCCGTGGGACATTTATATACATCAATAATGTAATGTAAACTAACCTAACCCAACCTAACATCTCGGCGGTAATATTTGACATCATTCCTGCCGAGTTGGCCTCTACGTCTCCGTGGGACATTTATATACATCAATAACGTAATATAACCTAACCTAACCCAACCTAACATCTCGGCGGTAATATTTGACAACATACCTGCCGAGTTGGCCTCTACGTCTCCGTTTGACCTTCATATACATCAATAACGTAATATAACGTAACCTAACCCAACCTATCATCTCGGCGGTAATATTTGACAACATTCCTGGCGAGTTGGCCTTTACGTCTCCGTGGGACCTTTCTATACATCAATAACGTAATATAACCTAACCTAACCCAACCTAACATCTCGGCGGTAATATTTGACCACTATCCTGTCTTGTTGGCCTCTACATCTCCGTGGGACCTTTATATATATCTATAACGTAATATAACCTAACCTAACCCAACCTAACATCTCGGCGGTAATATTTGAAAACATTCCTGGCGAGTTGGCCTCTACGTCTCCGTGGGACATTTATATACATCAATAATGTAATGTAACCTAACCTAACCCAACCTAACATCTCGGCGGTAATATTTGACATCATTCCTGCCGAGTTGGCCTCTACGTCTCCGTGGGACATTTATATACATCAATAACGTAATATAACCTAACCTAACCCAACCTAACATCTCGGCGGTAATATTTGACCACTATCCTGTCTTGTTGGCCTCTACATCTCCGTGGGACCTTTATATACATCTATAACGTAATATAACCTAACCTAACCCAACCTAACATCTCGGCGGTAATATTTGAAAACATTCCTGGCGAGTTGGCCTCTACGTCTCCGTAGGACCTTTATATAATTCAATAAAGTAATATAACCTAGCCTAACCCAATCTAACATTTCGGCGGTAATATTTGACCACATTCCTGTCTTGTTGGCCTCTACGTCTCCGTGGGACATTTATATACATCAATAATGTAATGTAAACTAACCTAACCCAACCTAACATCTCGGCGGTAATATTTGACATCATTCCTGCCGAGTTGGCCTCTACGTCTCCGTGGGACATTTATATACATCAATAACGTAATATAACCTAACCTAACCCAACCTAACATCTCGGCGGTAATATTTGACAACATACCTGCCGAGTTGGCCTCTACGTCTCCGTTTGACCTTCATATACATCAATAACGTAATATAACGTAACCTAACCCAACCTATCATCTCGGCGGTAATATTTGACAACATTCCTGGCGAGTTGGCCTTTACGTCTCCGTGGGACCTTTCTATACATCAATAACGTAATATAACCTAACCTATAGCAACCTAACATCTCGGCGGTAATATTCGACAACATTCCTGGCGAGTTGGCCTCTACGTCCCCGTTTGACCTTCATATACATCAGTAACTTTATATAACCTAACCTAACCCAACCTATCACCTCGGCGGTAATATTTGACCACATTCCTGGCTTGTTGGCCTCCACGTCTCCGTGGGACCTTTATATACATAAATAACATAATATAAGCTAGCCTAACCCAATCTAACATCTCGGCGGTAATATTTGACCACATTCCTGGCTTGTTGGCCCCTACGTCTCCGTAGGACCTTTATATACTTCAATAACGTAATATAACATAACATAACCCAACCTAACATCTCGGCGGTAATATTTGACATCATTCCTGGCGTGTTGGCCTCTACGTCTCCGTTTGACCTTCATATACATCAATAACGTAATATAACCTAACCTAACACAACCTATCATCTCGGCGGTAATATTTGACCACATTCCTGGCTTGTTGGCCTCCACGTCTCCGTGGGACCTTTATATACATAAATAACATAATATAAGCTAGCCTAACCCAATCTAACATCTCGGCGGTAATATTTGACCACATTCCTGGCTTGTTGGCCTCTACGTCTCCGTAGGACCTTTATATACTTCAATAACGTAATATAACTTAACCTAACCCAATCTAACATCTCGGCGGTAATATTTGACCACATTCCTGTCTTGTTGGCCTCTACGTCTCCGTGGGACCTTTATATACATCAATAACGTAATATAACCTAACCTAACCCAACCTAACATCTCGGCGGTAATATTTGACATCATTCCTGGCGAATTGGCCTCTACGTCTCCGTTTGACCTTCATATACATCAATAATGTAATATAACCTAACCTAACCCAAACTAACATCTCGGCGGTAATATTTGACAACATTCCTGGCGAGTTGGCCTCTACGTCTCCGTTTAACCTTCATATACATCAATAACTTAATATAACCTAACCTAACCCAAACTAACATCTCGGCGGTAATATTTGAAACATATCTGGCGAGTTGGCCTCTACATCTCCGTGGGACCTTTATATACATCTATAACGTAATATAACCTAACCTAACCCATCCTAACATCTCGGCGATAATGTTTGACATCATTCCTGGCGAGTTGGCTTCTCCGTCTCCGTGGGACCTTTATATACATCTATAACGTAATATAACCTAACATAACCCAACCTAACATCTCGGCGGCAATATTTGACATCATTCCTGGCGTGTTGGCCTCTACGTCTCCGTGGGACCTTTATATACATCAATAACGTAATATAACCTAACCTAACCCAAACTAACATCTCGGCGGTAATATTTGTCCACATTCCTGTCTTGTTGGTCTCTACCTCTACGTGCGACCTTTTTATACATAAATAACGTAATATAACCTATCCTTATCCAACCTATCACCTCGACGGTAATATTTGACAACATTCCGGGCGATTTGGCCTCTACGTCTCCGTGGGACATTTATATACATCTATAACATAATATAACCTAACCTAACCCAACCTAACATCTCGGCGGTAATATTTGACCACTATCCTGTCTTGTTGGCCTCTACATCTCCGTGGGACCTTTATATACATCTATAACGTAATATAACCTAACCTAACTCAACCTAACATCTCGGCGGTAATATTTGACAACATTCCTGGCGAGTTGGCTTCTCCGTTTCCGTGGACCCATTATATACATCAATAACGTAATATAACCTAACCTAACCCAACCTAACATCTCGGCGGTAATATTTGACATCATTCCTGTCGAGTTGGCCTCTACGTCTCCGTTTGACCTTCATATACATCAATAATGTAATATAACCTAACCTAACCCAAACTAACATCTCGGCGGTAATATTTGACAACATTCCTGGCGAGTTGGCCTCTACGTCTCCGTTTAACCTTCATATACATCAATAACTTAATATAACCTAACCTAACCCAAACTAACATCTCGGCGGTAATATTTGAAACATATCTGGCGAGTTGGCCTCTACGTCTCCGTGGGACATTTATATACATCTATAACGTAATATAACCTAACCTAACCCAACCTAACATCTCGGCGGTAATATTTGACCACTATCCTGTCTTGTTGGCCTCTACATCTCCGTGGGACCTTTATATACATCTATAACGTAATATAACCTAACCTAACTCAACCTAACATCTCGGCGGTAATATTTGACAACATTCCTGGCGAGTTGGCTTCTCCGTTTCCGTGGGACCTTTATATACATCAATAACGTAATATAACCTAACCTAACCCAAACTAACATCTCGGCGGTAATATTTGTCCACATTCCTGGCTTGTTGGTCTCTACCTCTACGTGCGACCTTTTTATACATAAATAACGTAATATAACCTATCCTTATCCAACCTATCACCTCGACGGTAATATTTGACAACATTCCGGGCGATTTGGCCTCTACGTCTCCGTGGGACATTTATATACATCTATAACGTAATATAACCTAACCTAACCCAACCTAACATCTCGGCGGTAATATTTGACCACTATCCTGTCTTGTTGGCCTCTACATCTCCGTGGGACCTTTATATACATCTATAACGTAATATAACCTAACCTAACTCAACCTAACATCTCGGCGGTAATATTTGACAACATTCCTGGCGAGTTGGCTTCTCCGTTTCCGTGGACCCATTATATACATCAATAACGTAATATAACCTAACCTAACCCAACCTAACATCTCGGCGGTAATATTTGACCACATTCCTGGCTTGTTGGCCTCTACGTCTCCGTGGGACCTTTATATACATCAATAACGTAATATAACCTAACCTAACCCAAACTAACATCTCGGCGGTAATATTTGTCCACATTCCTGGCTTGTTGGCCTCTACCGCTACGTGGGACCTTTATATACATCAATAACGTAATATAACCTATCCTTATCCAACCTATCACCTCGACGGTAATATTTGACAACATTCCGGGCGATTTGGCCTCTACGTCTCCGTGGGACCTTTATATACATCTATAACGTAATATAACCTAACCTAACCCAACCTAACATCTCGGCGGTAATATTTGACCACTATCCTGTCTTGTTGGCCTCTACATCTCCGTGGGACCTTTATATATATCTATAACGTAATATAACCTAACCTAACCCAACCTAACATCTCGGCGGTAATATTTGAAAACATTCCTGGCGAGTTGGCCTCTACGTCTCCGTGGGACATTTATATACATCAATAATGTAATGTAACCTAACCTAACCCAACCTAACATCTCGGCGGTAATATTTGACATCATTCCTGCCGAGTTGGCCTCTACGTCTCCGTGGGACATTTATATACATCAATAACGTAATATAACCTAACCTAACCCAACCTAACATCTCGGCGGTAATATTTGACAACATACCTGCCGAGTTGGGCTCTACGTCTCCGTTTGACCTTCATATACATCAATAACGTAATATAACGTAACCTAACCCAACCTATCATCTCGGCGGTAATATTTGACAACATTCCTGGCGAGTTGGCCTTTACGTCTCCGTGGGACCTTTCTATACATCAATAACGTAATATAACCTAACCTATAGCAACCTAACATCTCGGCGGTAATATTCGACAACATTCCTGGCGAGTTGGCCTCTACGTCCCCGTTTGACCTTCATATACATCAGTAACTTTATATAACCTAACCTAACCCAACCTATCACCTCGGCGGTAATATTTGACCACATTCCTGGCTTGTTGGCCTCCACGTCTCCGTGGGACCTTTATATACATAAATAACATAATATAAGCTAGCCTAACCCAATCTAACATCTCGGCGGTAATATTTGACCACATTCCTGGCTTGTTGGCCTCTACGTCTCCGTAGGACCTTTATATACTTCAATAACGTAATATAACATAACATAACCCAACCTAACATCTCGGCGGTAATATTTGACATCATTCCTGGCGTGTTGGCCTCTACGTCTCCGTTTGACCTTCATATACATCAATAACGTAATATAACCTAACCTAACCCAAACTAACATCTCGGCGGTAATATTTGTCCACATTCCTGGCTTGTTGGTCTCTACCTCTACGTGCGACCTTTTTATACATAAATAACGTAATATAACCTATCCTTATCCAACCTATCACCTCGACGGTAATATTTGACAACATTCCGGGCGATTTGGCCTCTACGTCTCCGTGGGACATTTATATACATCTATAACGTAATATAACCTAACCTAACCCAACCTAACATCTCGGCGGTAATATTTGACCACTATCCTGTCTTGTTGGACTCTACATCTCCGTGGGACCTTTATATACATCGATAACGTAATATAACCTGACCTAATTCAACCTAACATCTCGGCGGTAATATTTGACAACATTCCTGGCGAGTTGGCTTCTCCGTTTCCGTGGACCCATTATATACATCAATAACGTAATATAACCTAACCTAACCCAACCTAACATCTCGGCGGTAATATTTGACCACATTCCTGGCTTGTTGGCCTCTACGTCTCCGTGGGACCTTTATATACATCAATAACGTAATATAACCTAACCTAACCCAAACTAACATCTCGGCGGTAATATTTGTCCACATTCCTGGCTTGTTGGCCTCTACCGCTACGTGGGACCTTTATATACATCAATAACGTAATATAACCTATCCTTATCCAACCAATCACCTCGACGGTAATATTTGACAACATTCCGGGCGATTTGGCCTCTACGTCTCCGTGGGACCTTTATATACATCTATAACGTAATATAACCTAACCTAACCCAACCTAACATCTCGGCGGTAATATTTGACCACTATCCTGTCTTGTTGGCCTCTACATCTCCGTGGGACCTTTATATATATCTATAACGTAATATAACCTAACCTAACCCAACCTAACATCTCGGCGGTAATATTTGAAAACATACCTGGCGAGTTGGCCTCTACGTCTCCGTGGGACATTTATATACATCAATAATGTAATGTAACCTAACCTAACCCAACCTAACATCTCGGCGGTAATATTTGACATCATTCCTGCCGAGTTGGCCTCTACGTCTCCGTGGGACATTTATATACATCAATAACGTAATATAACCTAACCTAACCCAACCTAACATCTCGGCGGTAATATTTGACAACATACCTGCCGAGTTGGCCTCTACGTCTCCGTTTGACCTTCATATACATCAATAACGTAATATAACGTAACCTAACCCAACCTATCATCTCGGCGGTAATATTTGTCCACATTCCTGGCTTGTTGGCCTCTACCTCTACGTGGGACCTTTATATACATCAATAACGTAATATAACCTATCCTTATCCAACCTATCACCTCGACGGTAATATTTGACAACATTCCGGGCGATTTGGCCTCTACGTCTCCGTGGGACCTTCATATACATCAATAACATAATATAAGCTAGCCTGACCCAATCTAACATCTCGGCGGTAATATTTGACAACATACCTGGCGAGTTGGCTTCTACGTCTCCGTGGGATGTTTATATACATCAATAACGCAATATAACCTAACCTAACCCAACCTAACATCTCGGCTGTAATATTTGACCACATTCCTGGCTTGTTGGACTCTACGTCTCCGTAGGACCTTTATATAATTCAATAACGTAATATAACCTAGCCTAACCCAACCTATCATCTCGGCGGTAATATTTGACATCATTCCTGGCGTGTTGGCTTCTACGTCTCCGTTTGTCCTTCATATACATCAAGAACGTAATAGAACCTAACCTAACCCAACCTATCATCTCGGCGGTAATATTTGACATCATTCCTGGCGAGTTGGCCTCTACGTCTCCGTTTGACCTTCATATACATCAATAACGTAATATAACCTAACCTTACCTAACCTAACATCTCGGCGGTAATATTTGACCACATTCCTGGCGAGTTTGCCTCTACGTCTCCGTGGGATCTTTATATACATCAATAACGTAATATAACCTAACCTAACCCAACCTAACATCTCGGCGGTAATATTTGACCACTATCCTGTCTTGGTGGCCTCTACATCTCCGTGGGACCTTTATATACATCTATAACGTAATATAACCTAACCTAACCCAACCTAACATCTCGGCGGTAATATTTGAAAACATTCCTGGCGAGTTGGCCTCTACGTCTCCGTGGGACCTTTATATACATCTATAACGTAATATAACCTAACCTAACCCAACCTAACATCTCGGCGGTACTATTTGACAACATACCTGGCGAGTTGGCCTCTACGTCTCCGTGGGACCTTCATATACATCAATAACATAATATAAGCTAGCCTAACCCAATCTAACATCTCGGCGGTAATATTTGACAACATACCTGGCGAGTTTGCCTCTAGGTCTCCGTGAGATCTTTATATACATCAATAACGTAATATAAAATAACCTAACCCAACCTATCTTCTCGGCGGTAATATTTGACAACATTCCTGGCGAGTTGGCTTCTCCGTTTCCGTGGACCCATTATATACATCAATAACGTAATATAACCTAACCTAACCCAACCTAACATCTCGGCGGTAATATTTGACCACATTCCTGGCTTGTTGGCCTCTACGTCCCCGTTTGACCTTCATATACATCAATAACTTTATATAACCTAACCTAACCCAACCTATCACCTCGGCGGTAATATTTGACAACATTCCGGGCGATTTGGCCTCTACGTCTCCGTGGGACCTTTATATACATCTATAACGTAATATAACCTAACCTAACCCAACCTAACATCTCGGCGGTAATATTTGAAAACATTCCTGGCGAGCTGGCCTCTACGTCTCCGTGGGACCTTTATATACATCTATAACGTAATATAACCTAACCTAACCCAACCTAACATCTCGGCGGTACTATTTGACAACATACCTGGCGAGTTGGCCTCTACGTCTCCGTGGGACCTTCATATACATCAATAACATAATATAAGCTAGCCTAACCCAATCTAACATCTCGGCGGTAATATTTGACAACATACCTGGCGAGTTTGCCTCTACGTCTCCGTGAGATCTTTATATACATCAATAACGTAATATAAAATAACCTAACCCAACCTATCTTCTCGGCGGTAATATTTGACAACATTCCTGGCGAGTTGGCTTCTCCGTTTCCGTGGACCCATTATATACATCAATAACGTAATATAAACTAACCTAACCCAACCTAACATCTCGGCGGTAATATTTGACCACATTCCTGGCTTGTTGGCCTCTACCTCTACGTGGGACCTTTATATACATCAATAACGTAATATAACGTAACCTAACCCAACCTATCATCTCGGCGGTAATATTTGACAACATTCCTGGCGAGTTGGCCTTTACGTCTCCGTGGGACCTTTATATACATCAATAGCGGAATATAACCTAACCTAACGCAACCTAACATCTCGGCGGTAATATTTGACAACATTCCGGGTGATTTGGCCTCCACGTCTCCGTGGGACCTTTATATACGTCAATAACGTAATATAACCTAACATAAACCAACCTAACATCTCGGCGGTAATATTTGACATCATTCCTGGCGTGTTGGCCTCTACGTCTCCGTTTGACCTTCATATACATCAATAACGTAATATAACCTAACCTAACCCAACCTATCATCTCGGCGGTAATATTTGAAAACATTCCTGGCTTGTTGGCCTCTACGTCTCCGTGGGACCTTTATATACATCTATAACGTAATATAACCTAACCTAACCCAACCTATCATCTCGGCGGTAATATTTGACATCATTCCTGGCGAGTTGGCCTCTACGTCTCCGTTTGACCTTCATATACATCAATAACGTAATATAACCTAACCTAACTTAACCTAACATCTCGGCGGTAATATTTGACCACATTCCTGGCGAGTTGGCCTCTACGTATCCGTGGGACCTTTATATACACAAATAACATAATGTAAGCTAGCCTAACCCAATCTAACATCTCGGCGGTAATATTTGACCACATTCCTGGCTTGTTGGCCTCTGCGTCTCCGTAGAACCTTTATATACTTCAATAACGTAATATAACTTAACCTAACCCAATCTAACATCTCGGCGGTAATATTTGACCACATTCCTGTCTTCTTGGCCTCTAGGTCTACGTGGGACCTTTATATACATCAATAACGTAATATAACCTAACCTAACCCAACCTAACATCTCGGCGATAATATTTGACCACATTCCTGGCTTGTTGGACTCTACCTCTACGTGGGACTTTTATATACATCTATAACGTAATATAACCTAACCTAACCCAACCTAACATCTCGGCGGTAATATTTGACCACATTCCTGGCTTGTTGGCCTCTACGTCTCCGTAGGACCTTTATATAATTCAATAAAGTAATATAACCTAGCCTAACCCAATCTAACATTTCGGCGGTAATATTTGACCACATTCCTGTCTTGTTGGCCTCTACGTCTCCGTGGGACATTTATATACATCAATAACGTAATATAACCTAACCTTACCTAACCTAACATCTCGGCGGTAATATTTGACCACATTCCTGGCGAGTTTGCCTCTACGTCTCCGTGGGATCTTTATATACATCAATAACGTAATATAACCTAACCTAACCCAACCTAACATCTCGGCGGTAATATTTGACCACTATCCTGTCTTGGTGGCCTCTACATCTCCGTGGGACCTTTATATACATCTATAACGTAATATAACCTAACCTAACCCAACCTATCTTCTCGGCGGTAATATTTGACAACATTCCTGGCGAGTTGGCTTCTCCGTTTCCGTGGACCCATTATATACATCAATAACGTAATATAACCTAACCTAACCCAACCTAACATCTCGGCGGTAATATTTGACCACATTCCTGGCTTGTTGGCCTCTACCTCTACGTGGGACCTTTATATACATCAATAACGTAATATAACGTAACCTAACCCAACCTATCATCTCGGCGGTAATATTTGACAACATTCCTGGCGAGTTGGCCTTTACGTCTCCGTGGGACCTTTATATACATCAATAGCGGAATATAACCTAACCTAACGCAACCTAACATCTCGGCGGTAATATTTGACAACATTCCGGGTGATTTGGCCTCCACGTCTCCGTGGGACCTTTATATACGTCAATAACGTAATATAACCTAACATAAACCAACCTAACATCTCGGCGGTAATATTTGACATCATTCCTGGCGTGTTGGCCTCTACGTCTCCGTTTGACCTTCATATACATCAATAACGTAATATAACCTAACCTAACCCAATCTAACATCTCGGCGGTAATATTTGACCACATTCCTGTCTTGTTGGCCTCTACGTCTCCGTGGGACCTTTATATACATCAATAACGTAATATAACCTAACCTAACCCAACCTAACATCTCGGCGATAATATTTGACCACATTCCTGGCTTGTTGGACTCTACCTCTACGTGGGACTTTTATATACATCTATAACGTAATATAACCTAACCTAACCCAACCTAACATCTCGGCGGTAATATTTGACCACATTCCTGGCTTGTTGGCCTCTACGTCTCCGTAGGACCTTTATATAATTCAATAAAGTAATATAACCTAGCCTAACCCAATCTAACATTTCGGCGGTAATATTTGACCACATTCCTGTCTTGTTGGCCTCTACGTCTCCGTGGGACATTTATATACATCAATAACGTAATATAACCTAACCTTACCTAACCTAACATCTCGGCGGTAATATTTGACCACATTCCTGGCGAGTTTGCCTCTACGTCTCCGTGGGATCTTTATATACATCAATAACGTAATATAACCTAACCTAACCCAACCTAACATCTCGGCGGTAATATTTGACCACTATCCTGTCTTGGTGGCCTCTACATCTCCGTGGGACCTTTATATACATCTATAACGTAATATAACCTAACCTAACCCAACCTAACATCTCGGCGGTAATATTTGAAAACATTCCTGGCGAGTTGGCCTCTACGTCTCCGTGGGACCTTTATATACATCTATAACGTAATATAACCTAACCTAACCCAACCTAACATCTCGGCGGTACTATTTGACAACATACCTGGCGAGTTGGCCTCTACGTCTCCGTGGGACCTTCATATACATCAATAACATAATATAAGCTAGCCTAACCCAATCTAACATCTCGGCGGTAATATTTGACAACATACCTGGCGAGTTTGCCTCTACGTCTCCGTGAGATCTTTATATACATCAATAACGTAATATAAAATAACCTAACCCAACCTATCTTCTCGGCGGTAATATTTGACAACATTCCTGGCGAGTTGGCTTCTCCGTTTCCGTGGACCCATTATATACATCAATAACGTAATATAACCTAACCTAACCCAACCTAACATCTCGGCGGTAATATTTGACCACATTCCTGGCTTGTTGGCCTCTACCTCTACGTGGGACCTTTATATACATCAATAACGTAATATAACCTATCCTTACCCAACCTATCACCTCGACGGTAATATTTGACAACATTCCTGGCGAGTTGGCCTTTACGTCTCCGTGGGACCTTTATATACATCAATAACGTAATATAACGTAACCTAACCCAACCTATCATCTCGGCGGTAATATTTGACAACATTCCTGGCGAGTTGGCCTTTACGTCTCCGTGGGACCTTTATATACATCAATAGCGGAATATAACCTAACCTAACGCAACCTAACATCTCGGCGGTAATATTTGACAACATTCCGGGTGATTTGGCCTCCACGTCTCCGTGGGACCTTTATATACGTCAATAACGTAATATAACCTAACATAAACCAACCTAACATCTCGGCGGTAATATTTGACATCATTCCTGGCGTGTTGGCCTCTACGTCTCCGTTTGACCTTCATATACATCAATAACGTAATATAACCTAACCTAACCCAATCTAACATCTCGGCGGTAATATTTGACCACATTCCTGTCTTGTTGGCCTCTACGTCTCCGTGGGACCTTTATATACATCAATAACGTAATATAACCTAACCTAACCCAACCTAACATCTCGGCGATAATATTTGACCACATTCCTGGCTTGTTGGACTCTACCTCTACGTGGGACTTTTATATACATCTATAACGTAATATAACCTAACCTAACCCAACCTAACATCTCGGCGGTAATATTTGACCACATTCCTGGCTTGTTGGCCTCTACGTCTCCGTAGGACCTTTATATAATTCAATAAAGTAATATAACCTAGCCTAACCCAATCTAACATTTCGGCGGTAATATTTGACCACATTCCTGTCTTGTTGGCCTCTACGTCTCCGTGGGACATTTATATACATCAATAACGTAATATAACCTAACCTTACCTAACCTAACATCTCGGCGGTAATATTTGACCACATTCCTGGCGAGTTTGCCTCTACGTCTCCGTGGGATCTTTATATACATCAATAACGTAATATAACCTAACCTAACCCAACCTAACATCTCGGCGGTAATATTTGACCACTATCCTGTCTTGGTGGCCTCTACATCTCCGTGGGACCTTTATATACATCTATAACGTAATATAACCTAACCTAACCCAACCTAACATCTCGGCGGTAATATTTGAAAACATTCCTGGCGAGTTGGCCTCTACGTCTCCGTGGGACCTTTATATACATCTATAACGTAATATAACCTAACCTAACCCAACCTAACATCTCGGCGGTACTATTTGACAACATACCTGCCGAGTTGGCCTCTACGTCTCCGTGGGACCTTCATATACATCAATAACATAATATAAGCTAGCCTAACCCAATCTAACATCTCGGCGGTAATATTTGACAACATACCTGGCGAGTTTGCCTCTACGTCTCCATGAGATCTTTATATACATCAATAACGTAATATAAAATAACCTAACCCAACCTATCTTCTCGGCGGTAATATTTGACAACATTCCTGGCGAGTTGGCTTCTCCGTTTCCGTGGACCCATTATATACATCAATAACGTAATATAACCTAACCTAACCCAACCTAACATCTCGGCGGTAATATTTGACCACATTCCTGGCTTGTTGGCCTCTACCTCTACGTGGGACCTTTATATACATCAATAACGTAATATAACCTATCCTTACCCAACCTATCACCTCGACGGTAATATTTGACAACATTCCGGGCGATTTGGCCTCCACGTCTCCGTGGGACCTTTATATACGTCAATAACGTAATATAACCTAACATAAACCAACCTAACATCTCGGCGGTAATATTTGACATCATTCCTGGCGTGTTGGCCTCTACGTCTCCGTTTGACCTTCATATACATCAATAACGTAATATAACCTAACCTAACCCAACCTATCATCTCGGCGGTAATATTTGAAAACATTCCTGGCTTGTTGGCCTCTACGTCTCCGTGGGACCTTTATATACATCTATAACGTAATATAACCTAACCTAACCCAACCTAACATCTCGGCGGTAATATTTGACAACATACCTGCCGAGTTGGCCTCTACGTCTCGGTTTGACCTTCATATACATCAATAACGTAATATAACGTAACCTAACCCAACCTATCATCTCGGCGGTAATATTTGACAACATTCCTGGCGAGTTGGCCTTTACGTCTCCGTGGGACCTTTCTATACATCAATAACGTAATATAACCTAACCTATCGCAACCTAACATCTCGGCGGTAATATTCGACAACATTCCTGGCGAGTTGGCCTCTACGTCCCCGTTTGACCTTCATATACATCAATAACGTAATATAACCTAACCTAACCCAACCTATCACCTCGGCGGTAATATTTGACCACATTCCTGGCTTGTTGGCCTCTACGTCTCCGTAGGACCTTTATATAATTCAATAAAGTAATATAACCTAGCCTAACCCAATCTAACATTTCGGCGGTAATATTTGATCACATTCCTGTCTTGTTGGCCTCTACGTCTCCGTGGGACATTTATATACATCAATAATGTAATGTAACCTAACCTAACCCAACCTAACATCTCGGCGATAATATTTGACATCATTCCTGGCGAGTTGGCCTCTACGTCTCCGTTTGACCTTCATATACATCAATAATGTAATATAACCTAACCTAACCCAAACTAACATCTCGGCGGTAATATTTGACAACATTCCGGGCGATTTGGCCTCTACGTCTCCGTGGGACCTTTATATACATCTATAACGTAATATAACCTAACCTAACCCAACCTAACATCTCGGCGGTAATATTTGACCACTATCCTGTCTTGGTGGCCTCTACATCTCCGTGGGACCTTTATATACATCTATAACGTAATATAACCTAACCTAACCCAACCTAACATCTCGGCGGTAATATTTGAAAACATTCCTAGCGAGTTTGCCTCTACGTCTCCGCGGGATCTTTATATACATCAAGAACGTAATATAACCTAACCTAACCCAACCTAACATCTCGGCGGTAATATTTGAAAACATTCCTAGCGAGTTGGCCTCTACGTCTCCGTGGGACCTTTATATACATCTATAACGTAATATAACCTAACCTAACCCAACCTAACATCTCGGCGGTACTATTTGACAACATACCTGGCGAGTTGGCCTCTACGTCTCCGTGGGACCTTCATATACATCAATAACATAATATAAGCTAGCCTAACCCAATCTAACATCTCGGCGGTAATATTTGACAACATACCTGGCGAGTTTGCCTCTACGTCTCCGTGAGATCTTTATATACATCAATAACGTAATATAAAATAACCTAACCCAACCTATCTTCTCGGCGGTAATATTTGACAACATTCCTGGCGAGTTGGCTTCTCCGTTTCCGTGGACCCATTATATACATCAATAACGTAATATAACCTAACCTAACCCAACCTAACATCTCGGCGGTAATATTTGACCACATTCCTGGCTTGTTGGCCTCTACCTCTACGTGGGACCTTTATATACATCAATAACGTAATATAACGTAACCTAACCCAACCTATCATCTCGGCGGTAATATTTGACAACATTCCTGGCGAGTTGGCCTTTACGTCTCCGTGGGACCTTTATATACATCAATAGCGGAATATAACCTAACCTAACGCAACCTAACATCTCGGCGGTAATATTTGACAACATTCCGGGTGATTTGGCCTCCACGTCTCCGTGGGACCTTTATATACGTCAATAACGTAATATAACCTAACATAAACCAACCTAACATCTCGGCGGTAATATTTGACATCATTCCTGGCGTGTTGGCCTCTACGTCTCCGTTTGACCTTCATATACATCAATAACGTAATATAACCTAACCTAACCCAACCTATCATCTCGGCGGTAATATTTGAAAACATTCCTGGCTTGTTGGCCTCTACGTCTCCGTGGGACCTTTATATACATCTATAACGTAATATAACCTAACCTAACCCAACCTATCATCTCGGCGGTAATATTTGACATCATTCCTGGCGAGTTGGCCTCTACGTCTCCGTTTGACCTTCATATACATCAATAACGTAATATAACCTAACCTAACTTAACCTAACATCTCGGCGGTAATATTTGACCACATTCCTGGCGAGTTGGCCTCTACGTATCCGTGGGACCTTTATATACACAAATAACATAATGTAAGCTAGCCTAACCCAATCTAACATCTCGGCGGTAATATTTGACCACATTCCTGGCTTGTTGGCCTCTGCGTCTCCGTAGAACCTTTATATACTTCAATAACGTAATATAACTTAACCTAACCCAATCTAACATCTCGGCGGTAATATTTGACCACATTCCTGTCTTGTTGGCCTCTACGTCTCCGTGGGACCTTTATATACATCAATAACGTAATATAACCTAACCTAACCCAACCTAACATCTCGGCGATAATATTTGACCACATTCCTGGCTTGTTGGACTCTACCTCTACGTGGGACTTTTATATACATCTATAACGTAATATAACCTAACCTAACCCAACCTAACATCTCGGCGGTAATATTTGACCACATTCCTGGCTTGTTGGCCTCTACGTCTCCGTAGGACCTTTATATAATTCAATAAAGTAATATAACCTAGCCTAACCCAATCTAACATTTCGGCGGTAATATTTGACCACATTCCTGTCTTGTTGGCCTCTACGTCTCCGTGGGACATTTATATACATCAATAATGTAATGTAACCTAACCTAACCCAACCTAACATCTCGGCGGTAATATTTGACATCATTCCTGGCGAGTTGGCCTCTACGTATCCGTGGGACCTTTATATACACAAATAACATAATGTAAGCTAGCCTAACCCAATCTAACATCTCGGCGGTAATATTTGACCACATTCCTGGCTTGTTGGCCTCTGCGTCTCCGTAGAACCTTTATTTACTTCAATAACGTAATATAACTTAACCTAACCCAATCTAACATCTCGGCGGTAATATTTGACCACATTCCTGTCTTGTTGGCCTCTACGTCTCCGTGGGACCTTTATATACATCAATAACGTAATATAACCTAACCTAACCCAACCTAACATCTCGGCGATAATATTTGACCACATTCCTGGCTTGTTGGACTCTACCTCTACGTGGGACCTTTATATACATCTATAACGTAATATAACCTAACCTAACCCAACCTAACATCTCGGCGGTAATATTTGAAAACATTCATGGCGAGTTGGCCTCTACGTCTCCGTGGGACCTTTATATACACAAATAACATAATGTAAGCTAGCCTAACACAATCTAACATCTCGGCGGTAATATTTGACCACATTCCTGGCTTGTTGGCCTCTGCGTCTCCGTAGAACCTTTATATACTTCAATAACGTAATATAACTTAACCTAACCCAATCTAACATCTCGGCGGTAATATTTGACCACATTCCTGTCTTGTTGGCTTCTACGTCTCCGTGGGACCTTTATATACATCAATAACGTAATATAACCTAACCTAACCCAACCTAACATCTCGGCGATAATATTTGACCACATTCCTGGCTTGTTGGACTCTACCTCTACGTGGGACCTTTATATACATCTATAACGTAATATAACCTAACCTAACCCAACCTAACATCTCGGCGGTAATATTTGAAAACATTCCTGGCGAGTTGGCCTCTACGTCTCCGTGGGACCTTTATATACATCTATAACGTAATATAACCTAACCTAACCCAACCTAACATCTCGGCGGTACTATTTGACAACATACCTGGCGAGTTGGCCTCTACGTCTCCGTGGGACCTTCATATACATCAATAACATAATATAAGCTAGCCTAACCCAATCTAACATCTCGGCGGTAATATTTGACAACATACCTGGCGAGTTTGCCTCTACGTCTCCGTGAGATCTTTATATACATCAATAACGTAATATAACATAACCTAACCCAACCTATCTTCTCGGCGGTAATATTTGACAACATTCCTGGCGAGTTGGCTTCTCCGTTTCCGTGGACCCATTATATACATCAATAACGTAATATAACCTAACCTTACCCAACCTATCATCTCGGAGGTAATATTTGACCACATTCCTGGCGAGTTGGCCTTTACGTATCCGTGGGACCTTTATATACACAAATAACATAATGTAAGCTAGCCTAACCCATTCTAACATCTCGGCGGTAATATTTGACCACATTCCTGGCGTGTTGGCCTCTGCGTCTCCGTAGAAGCTTTATATACTTCAATAACGTAATATAACCTAACCTAACCTAACCTATCATCTCGGCGGTAATATTTGACCACATTCCTGGCTTGTTGGCCTCCACGTCTCCGTGGGACCTTCATATACATCAATAACGTAATATAACCTAACCTTACCCAACCTAACATCTCGGCGGTAATATTTGACCACATTCCTGGCGAGTTGGCCTCTACGTATCCGTGGGACCTTTATATACACAAATAACATAATGTAAGCTAGCCTAACCCAATCTAACATCTCGGCGGTAATATTTGACCACATTCCTGGCTTGTTGGCCTCTGCGTCTCCGTAGAACCTTTATATACTTCAATAACGTAATATAACTTAACCTAACCCAATCTAACATCTCGGCGGTAATATTTGACCACATTCCTGTCTTGTTGGCCTCTACGTCTCCGTGGGACATTTATATACATCAATAATGTAATGTAACCTAACCTAACCCAACCTAACATCTCGGCGGTAATATTTGACATCATTCCTGGCGAGTTGGCCTCTACGTCTCCGTTTGACCTTCATATACATCAATAATGTAATATAACCTAACCTAACGCAAACTAACATCTCGGCGGTAATATTTGACAACATTCCTGGCGAGTTGGCCTCTACGTCTCCGTTTAACTTTCATATACATCAATAACTTAATATAACCTAACCTAACCCAAACTAACATCTCGGCGGTAATATTTGAAACATATCTGGCGAGTTGGCCTCTACGTCTCCGTGGGACCTTTATAAACATAAATAACATAATATAACCTAACCTAACCCAACCTAACATCTCGGCGGTAATATTTGACCACTATCCTGTCTTGTTGGCCTCTACATCTCCGTGGGACCTTTATATACATCTATAACGTAATATAACTTAACCTAACCAAAACTAACATCTCGGCGGTACTATTTGACAAAATACCTGGCGAGTAGGCCTCTACGTCTCCGTGGGACCTTCATATACATCAATAACATAATATAACCTAACCTAACCCATCCTAACATCTCGGCGATAATGTTTGACATCATTCCTGGCGAGTTGGCTTCTCCGTCTCCGTGGGACTTTTATATACATCAATCACGTAATATAACCTAACCTAACCCAACCTAACATCTCGGCGGTAATATTTGACAACATACCTGCCGAGTTGGCCTCTACGTCTCCGTGGGACATTTATATACATCAATAACGTAATATAACCTAACCTAACCCAACCTAACATCTCGGCGGTAATATTTGACAACATACCTGCCGAGTTGGCTTCTACGTCTCCGTTTGACCTTCATATACATCAATAACGTAATATAACGTAACCTAACCCAACCTATCATCTCGGCGGTAATATTTGACAACATTCCTGGCGAGTTGGCCTTTACGTCTCCGTGGGACCTTTCTATACATCAAGAACGTAATATAACCTAACCTATCGCAACCTGCCATCTCGGCGGTAATATTCGACAACATTCCTGGCGAGTTGGCCTCTACGTCCCCGTTTGACCTTCATATACATCAATAACTTTATTTAACCTAACCTAACCCAACCTAACATCTCGGCGGTAATATTTGACAACATACCTGCCGAGTTGGCCTCTACGTCTCCGTTTGACCTTCATATACATCAATAACGTAATATAACCTAACCTAACCCATCCTAACATCTCGGCGATAATGTTTGACATCATTCCTGGCGAGTTGGCTTCTCCGTCTCCGTGGGACCTTTATATACATCTATAACGTAGTATAACCTAACATAACCCAACCTAACATTTCGGCGGTAATATTTGACATCATTCCTGGCGTGTTGGCCTCTACGTCTCCGTTTGTCCTTCATATACATCAATAACGTAATAGAACCTAACCTAACATAAACCTATCATCTCGGCGGTAATATTTGACATCATTCCTGGCGAGTTGGCCTCTACGTCTCCGTTTGACCTTCATATACATCAATAACGTAATATAACCTAACCTTACCCAACCTAACATCTCAGCGGTAATATTTGACCACATTCCTGGCGAGTTTGCCTCTACGTCTCCGTGGGACCTTTATATACATCAATAACGTAATATAACCTAACCTAACCCAAACTAACATCTCGGCGGTAATATTTGTCCACATTCCTGGCTTGTTGGCCTCTACATCTACGTGGGACCTTTATATACATAAATAACGTAATATAACCTATCCTTATCCAACCTATCACCTCGACGGTAATATTTGACAACATTCCGGGCGATTTGGCCTCTACGTCTCCGTGGGACATTTATATACATCTATAACGTAATATAACCTAACCTAACCCAACCTAACATCTCGGCGGTAATATTTGACCACTATCCTGTCTTGTTGGCCTCTACATCTCCGTGGGACCTTTATATACATCTATAACGTAATATAACCTAACCTAACTCAACCTAACATCTCGGCGGTAATATTTCACAACATTCCTGGCGAGTTGGCTTCTCCGTTTCCGTGGACCCATTATATACATCAATAACGTAATATAACCTAACCTAACCCAATCTAACATCTCGGCGGTAATATTTGACCACATTCCTGGCTTGTTGGCCTCTACGTTTCCGTGGGACCTTTATATACATCAATAACGTAATATAACCTAACCTAACCCAAACTAACATCTCGGCGGTAATATTTGTCCACATTCCTGGCTTGTTGGCCTCTACCTCTACGTGGGACCTTTATATACATCAATAACGTAATATAACCTATCCTTATCCAACCTATCACCTCGACGGTAATATTTGACAACATTCCGGGCGATTTGGCCTCTACGTCTCCGTGGGACCTTTATATACATCTATAACGTAATATAACCTAACCTAACCCAACCTAACATCTCGGCGGTAATATTTGACCACTATCCTGTCTTGTTGGCCTCTACGTCTCCGTGGGACATTTATATACATCAATAATGTAATGTAACCTAACCTAACCCAACCTAACATCTCGGCGGTAATATTTGAAAACATTCCTGGCGAGTTGGCCTCTACGTCTCCGTGGGACCTTTATATACATCTATAACGTAATATAACCTAACCTAACCCAACCTAACATCTCGTCGGTACTATTTGACAACATACCTCGCGAGTTGGCCTCTACGTCTCCGTGGGACCTTCATATACATCAATAACATAATATAAGCTAGCCTGACCCAATCTAACATCTCGGCGGTAATATTTGACAACATACCTGGCGAGTTGGCTTCTACGTCTCCGTGGGATGTTTATATACATCAATAACGCAATATAACCTAACCTAACCCAACCTAACATCTCGGCTGTAATATTTGACCACATTCCTGGCTTGTTGGCCTCTACGTCTCCGTAGGACCTTTATATAATTCAATAAAGTAATATAACCTAGCCTAACCCAATCTAACATTTCGGCGGTAATATTTGATCACATTCCTGTCTTGTTGGCCTCTACGTCTCCGTGGGACATTTATATACATCAATAATGTAATGTAACCTAACCTAACCCAACCTAACATCTCGGCGATAATATTTGACATCATTCCTGGCGAGTTGGCCTCTACGTCTCCGTTTGACCTTCATATACATCAATAATGTAATATAACCTAACCTAACCCAAACTAACATCTCGGCGGTAATATTTGACAACATTCCGGGCGATTTGGCCTCTACGTCTCCGTGGGACCTTTATATACATCTATAACGCAATATAACCTAACCTAACCCAACCTAACATGTCGGCGGTAATATTTGACCACTATCCTGTCTTGGTGGCCTCTACATCTCCGTGGGACCTTTATATACATCTATAACGTAATATAACCTAACCTAACCCAACCTAACATCTCGGCGGTAATATTTGAAAACATTCCTAGCGAGTTGGCCTCTACGTCTCCGTTTGACCTTCATATACATCAATAATGTAATATAACCTAACCTAACGCAAACTAACATCTCGGCGGTAATATTTGACAACATTCCTGGCGAGTTGGCCTCTACGTCTCCGTTTAACTTTCATATACATCAATAACTTAATATAACCTAACCTAACCCAAACTAACATCTCGGCGGTAATATTTGAAACATATCTGGCGAGTTGGCCTCTACGTCTCCGTGGGACCTTTATAAACATAAATAACATAATATAACCTAACCTAACCCAACCTAACATCTCGGCGGTAATATTTGACCACTATCCTGTCTTGTTGGCCTCTACATCTCCGTGGGACCTTTATATACATCTATAACGTAATATAACTTAACCTAACCAAAACTAACATCTCGGCGGTACTATTTGACAAAATACCTGGCGAGTAGGCCTCTACGTCTCCGTGGGACCTTCATATACATCAATAACATAATATAACCTAACCTAACCCATCCTAACATCTCGGCGATAATGTTTGACATCATTCCTGGCGAGTTGGCTTCTCCGTCTCCGTGGGACTTTTATATACATCAATCACGTAATATAACCTAACCTAACCCAACCTAACATCTCGGCGGTAATATTTGACCACTATCCTGTCTTGTTGGCCTCTACGTCTCCGTGGGACATTTATATACATCAATAATGTAATGTAACCTAACCTAACCCAACCTAACATCTCGGCGGTAATATTTGAAAACATTCCTGGCGAGTTGGCCTCTACGTCTCCGTGGGACCTTTATATACATCTATAACGTAATATAACCTAACCTAACCCAACCTAACATCTCGTCGGTACTATTTGACAACATACCTCGCGAGTTGGCCTCTACGTCTCCGTGGGACCTTCATATACATCAATAACATAATATAAGCTAGCCTGACCCAATCTAACATCTCGGCGGTAATATTTGACAACATACCTGGCGAGTTGGCTTCTACGTCTCCGTGGGATGTTTATATACATCAATAACGCAATATAACCTAACCTAACCCAACCTAACATCTCGGCTGTAATATTTGACCACATTCCTGGCTTGTTGGCCTCTACGTCTCCGTAGGACCTTTATATAATTCAATAAAGTAATATAACCTAGCCTAACCCAATCTAACATTTCGGCGGTAATATTTGATCACATTCCTGTCTTGTTGGCCTCTACGTCTCCGTGGGACATTTATATACATCAATAATGTAATGTAACCTAACCTAACCCAACCTAACATCTCGGCGATAATATTTGACATCATTCCTGGCGAGTTGGCCTCTACGTCTCCGTTTGACCTTCATATACATCAATAATGTAATATAACCTAACCTAACCCAAACTAACATCTCGGCGGTAATATTTGACAACATTCCGGGCGATTTGGCCTCTACGTCTCCGTGGGACCTTTATATACATCTATAACGCAATATAACCTAACCTAACCCAACCTAACATGTCGGCGGTAATATTTGACCACTATCCTGTCTTGGTGGCCTCTACATCTCCGTGGGACCTTTATATACATCTATAACGTAATATAACCTAACCTAACCCAACCTAACATCTCGGCGGTAATATTTGAAAACATTCCTAGCGAGTTGGCCTCTACGTCTCCGTGGGACCTTTATATACATCTATAACGTAATATAACCTAACCTAACCCAACCTAACATCTCGGCGGTACTATTTGACAACATACCTGGCGAGTTGGCCTCTACGTCTCCGTGGGACCTTCATATACATCAATAACATAATATAAGCTAGCCTAACCCAATCTAACATCTCGGCGGTAATATTTGACAACATACCTGGCGAGTTTGCCTCTACGTCTCCGTGAGATCTTTATATACATCAATAACGTAATATAAAATAACCTAACCCAACCTATCTTCTCGGCGGTAATATTTGACAACATTCCTGGCGAGTTGGCTTCTCCGTTTCCGTGGACCCATTATATACATCAATAACGTAATATAACCTAACCTAACCCAACCTAACATCTCGGCGGTAATATTTGACCACATTCCTGGCTTGTTGGCCTCTACCTCTACGTGGGACCTTTATATACATCAATAACGTAATATAACGTAACCTAACCCAACCTATCATCTCGGCGGTAATATTTGACAACATTCCTGGCGAGTTGGCCTTTACGTCTCCGTGGGACCTTTATATACATCAATAGCGGAATATAACCTAACCTAACGCAACCTAACATCTCGGCGGTAATATTTGACAACATTCCGGGTGATTTGGCCTCCACGTCTCCGTGGGACCTTTATATACGTCAATAACGTAATATAACCTAACATAAACCAACCTAACATCTCGGCGGTAATATTTGACATCATTCCTGGCGTGTTGGCCTCTACGTCTCCGTTTGACCTTCATATACATCAATAACGTAATATAACCTAACCTAACCCAATCTAACATCTCGGCGGTAATATTTGACCACATTCCTGTCTTGTTGGCCTCTACGTCTCCGTGGGACCTTTATATACATCAATAACGTAATATAACCTAACCTAACCCAACCTAACATCTCGGCGATAATATTTGACCACATTCCTGGCTTGTTGGACTCTACCTCTACGTGGGACTTTTATATACATCTATAACGTAATATAACCTAACCTAACCCAACCTAACATCTCGGCGGTAATATTTGACCACATTCCTGGCTTGTTGGCCTCTACGTCTCCGTAGGACCTTTATATAATTCAATAAAGTAATATAACCTAGCCTAACCCAATCTAACATTTCGGCGGTAATATTTGACCACATTCCTGTCTTGTTGGCCTCTACGTCTCCGTGGGACATTTATATACATCAATAACGTAATATAACCTAACCTTACCTAACCTAACATCTCGGCGGTAATATTTGACCACATTCCTGGCGAGTTTGCCTCTACGTCTCCGTGGGATCTTTATATACATCAATAACGTAATATAACCTAACCTAACCCAACCTAACATCTCGGCGGTAATATTTGACCACTATCCTGTCTTGGTGGCCTCTACATCTCCGTGGGACCTTTATATACATCTATAACGTAATATAACCTAACCTAACCCAACCTAACATCTCGGCGGTAATATTTGAAAACATTCCTGGCGAGTTGGCCTCTACGTCTCCGTGGGACCTTTATATACATCTATAACGTAATATAACCTAACCTAACCCAACCTAACATCTCGGCGGTACTATTTGACAACATACCTGGCGAGTTGGCCTCTACGTCTCCGTGGGACCTTCATATACATCAATAACATAATATAAGCTAGCCTAACCCAATCTAACATCTCGGCGGTAATATTTGACAACATACCTGGCGAGTTTGCCTCTACGTCTCCGTGAGATCTTTATATACATCAATAACGTAATATAAAATAACCTAACCCAACCTATCTTCTCGGCGGTAATATTTGACAACATTCCTGGCGAGTTGGCTTCTCCGTTTCCGTGGACCCATTATATACATCAATAACGTAATATAACCTAACCTAACCCAACCTAACATCTCGGCGGTAATATTTGACCACATTCCTGGCTTGTTGGCCTCTACCTCTACGTGGGACCTTTATATACATCAATAACGTAATATAACGTAACCTAACCCAACCTATCATCTCGGCGGTAATATTTGACAACATTCCTGGCGAGTTGGCCTTTACGTCTCCGTGGGACCTTTATATACATCAATAGCGGAATATAACCTAACCTAACGCAACCTAACATCTCGGCGGTAATATTTGACAACATTCCGGGTGATTTGGCCTCCACGTCTCCGTGGGACCTTTATATACGTCAATAACGTAATATAACCTAACATAAACCAACCTAACATCTCGGCGGTAATATTTGACATCATTCCTGGCGTGTTGGCCTCTACGTCTCCGTTTGACCTTCATATACATCAATAACGTAATATAACCTAACCTAACCGAATCTAACATCTCGGCGGTAATATTTGACCACATTCCTGTCTTGTTGGCCTCTACGTCTCCGTGGGACCTTTATATACATCAATAACGTAATATAACCTAACCTAACCCAACCTAACATCTCGGCGATAATATTTGACCACATTCCTGGCTTGTTGGACTCTACCTCTACGTGGGACTTTTATATACATCTATAACGTAATATAACCTAACCTAACCCAACCTAACATCTCGGCGGTAATATTTGACCACATTCCTGGCTTGTTGGCCTCTACGTCTCCGTAGGACCTTTATATAATTCAATAAAGTAATATAACCTAGCCTAACCCAATCTAACATTTCGGCGGTAATATTTGACCACATTCCTGTCTTGTTGGCCTCTACGTCTCCGTGGGACATTTATATACATCAATAACGTAATATAACCTAACCTTACCTAACCTAACATCTCGGCGGTAATATTTGACCACATTCCTGGCGAGTTTGCCTCTACGTCTCCGTGGGATCTTTATATACATCAATAACGTAATATAACCTAACCTAACCCAACCTAACATCTCGGCGGTAATATTTGACCACTATCCTGTCTTGGTGGCCTCTACATCTCCGTGGGACCTTTATATACATCTATAACGTAATATAACCTAACCTAACCCAACCTAACATCTCGGCGGTAATATTTGAAAACATTCCTGGCGAGTTGGCCTCTACGTCTCCGTGGGACCTTTATATACATCTATAACGTAATATAACCTAACCTAACCCAACCTAACATCTCGGCGGTACTATTTGACAACATACCTGGCGAGTTGGCCTCTACGTCTCCGTGGGACCTTCATATACATCAATAACATAATATAAGCTAGCCTAACCCAATCTAACATCTCGGCGGTAATATTTGACAACATACCTGGCGAGTTTGCCTCTACGTCTCCGTGAGATCTTTATATACATCAATAACGTAATATAAAATAACCTAACCCAACCTATCTTCTCGGCGGTAATATTTGACAACATTCCTGGCGAGTTGGCTTCTCCGTTTCCGTGGACCCATTATATACATCAATAACGTAATATAACCTAACCTAACCCAACCTAACATCTCGGCGGTAATATTTGACCACATTCCTGGCTTGTTGGCCTCTACCTCTACGTGGGACCTTTATATACATCAATAACGTAATATAACCTATCCTTACCCAACCTATCACCTCGACGGTAATATTTGACAACATTCCGGGCGATTTGGCCTCCACGTCTCCGTGGGACCTTTATATACATCAATAACGTAATATAACATAACATAACCCAACCTAACATCTCGGCGGTAATATTTGACATCATTCCTGGCCTGTTGGCCTCTACGTCTCCGTTTGACCTTCATATACATCAATAACGTAATATAACCTAACCTAACACAACCTATCATCTCGGCGGTAATATTTGACATCATTCCTGGCGAGTTGGCCTCTACGTCTCCGTTTGACCTTCATATACATCAATAACGTAATATAACCTAACCTAACTTAACCTATCATCTCGGCGGTAATATTTGACCACATTCCTGGCTTGTTGGCCTCTACGTCTCCGTAGGACCTTTATATAATTCAATAAAGTAATATAACCTAGCCTAACCCAATCTAACATTTCGGCGGTAATATTTGATCACATTCCTGTCTTGTTGGCCTCTACGTCTCCGTGGGACATTTATATACATCAATAATGTAATGTAACCTAACCTAACCCAACCTAACATCTCGGCGATAATATTTGACATCATTCCTGGCGAGTTGGCCTCTACGTCTCCGTTTGACCTTCATATACATCAATAATGTAATATAACCTAACCTAACCCAACCTAACATCTCGGCGGTAATATTTGAAAACATTCCTGGCGAGTTGGCCTCTACGTCTCCGTGGGACCTTTATATACATCTATAACGTAATATAACCTAACCTAACCCAACCTAACATCTCGGCGGTACTATTTGACAACATACCTGGCGAGTTGGCCTCTACGTCTCCGTGGGACCTTCATATACATCAATAACATAATATAAGCTAGCCTAACCCAATCTAACATCTCGGCGGTAATATTTGACAACATACCTGGCGAGTTTGCCTCTACGTCTCCGTGAGATCTTTATATACATCAATAACGTAATATAAAATAACCTAACCCAACCTATCTTCTCGGCGGTAATATTTGACAACATTCCTGGCGAGTTGGCTTCTCCGTTTCCGTGGACCCATTATATACATCAATAACGTAATATAACCTAACCTAACCCAACCTAACATCTCGGCGGTAATATTTGACCACATTCCTGGCTTGTTGGCCTCTACCTCTACGTGGGACCTTTATATACATCAATAACGTAATATAACCTATCCTTACCCAACCTATCACCTCGACGGTAATATTTGACAACATTCCGGGCGATTTGGCCTCCACGTCTCCGTGGGACCTTTATATACGTCAATAACGTAATATAACCTAACATAAACCAACCTAACATCTCGGCGGTAATATTTGACATCATTCCTGGCGTGTTGGCCTCTACGTCTCCGTTTGACCTTCATATACATCAATAACGTAATATAACCTAACCTAACCCAACCTATCATCTCGGCGGTAATATTTGAAAACATTCCTGGCTTGTTGGCCTCTACGTCTCCGTGGGACCTTTATATACATCTATAACGTAATATAACCTAACCTAACCCAACCTAACATCTCGGCGGTAATATTTGACAACATACCTGCCGAGTTGGCCTCTACGTCTCCGTTTGACCTTCATATACATCAATAACGTAATATAACGTAACCTAACCCAACCTATCATCTCGGCGGTAATATTTGACAGCATTCCTGGCGAGTTGGCCTTTACGTCTCCGTGGGACCTTTCTATACATCAATAACGTAATATAACCTAACCTATCGCAACCTAACATCTCGGCGGTAATATTCGACAACATTCCTGGCGAGTTGGCCTCTACGTCCCCGTTTGACCTTCATATACATCAATAACTTTATATAACCTAACCTAACCCAACCTATCACCTCGGCGGTAATATTTGACAACATTCCGGGCGATTTGGCCTCTACGTCTCCGTGGGACCTTTATATACATCAATAACGTAATATAACATAACATAACCCAACCTAACATCTCGACGGTAATATTTGACATCATTCCTGGCCTGTTGGCCTCTACGTCTCCGTTTGACCTTCATATACATCAATAACGTAATATAACCTAACCTAACACAACCTATCATCTCGGCGGTAATATTTGACATCATTCCTGGCGAGTTGGCCTCTACGTCTCCGTTTGACCTTCATATACATCAATAACGTAATATAACCTAACCTAACTTAACCTATCATCTCGGCGGTAATATTTGACCACATTCCTGGCTTGTTGGCCTCTACGTCTCCGTAGGACCTTTATATAATTCAATAAAGTAATATAACCTAGCCTAACCCAATCTAACATTTCGGCGGTAATATTTGATCACATTCCTGTCTTGTTGGCCTCTACGTCTCCGTGGGACATTTATATACATCAATAATGTAATGTAACCTAACCTAACCCAACCTAACATCTCGGCGATAATATTTGACATCATTCCTGGCGAGTTGGCCTCTACGTCTCCGTTTGACCTTCATATACATCAATAACGTAATATAACCTAACCTAACTTAACCTAACATCTCGGCGGTAATATTTGACCACATTCCTGGCGAGTTGGCCTCTACGTATCCGTGGGACCTTTATATACACAAATAACATAATGTAAGCTAGCCTAACCCAATCTAACATCTCGGCGGTAATATTTGACCACATTCCTGGCTTGTTGGCCTCTGCGTCTCCGTAGAACCTTTATATACTTCAATAACGTAATATAACTTAACCTAACCCAATCTAACATCTCGGCGGTAATATTTGACCACATTCCTGTCTTGTTGGCCTCTACGTCTCCGTGGGACCTTTATATACATCAATAACGTAATATAACCTAACCTAACCCAACCTAACATCTCGGCGATAATATTTGACCACATTCCTGGCTTGTTGGACTCTACCTCTACGTGGGACTTTTATATACATCTATAACGTAATATAACCTAACCTAACCCAACCTAACATCTCGGCGGTAATATTTGACCACATTCCTGGCTTGTTGGCCTCTACGTCTCCGTAGGACCTTTATATAATTCAATAAAGTAATATAACCTAGCCTAACCCAATCTAACATTTCGGCGGTAATATTTGACCACATTCCTGTCTTGTTGGCCTCTACGTCTCCGTGGGACATTTATATACATCAATAATGTAATGTAACCTAACCTAACCCAACCTAACATCTCGGCGGTAATATTTGACATCATTCCTGGCGAGTTGGCCTCTACGTATCCGTGGGACCTTTATATACACAAATAACATAATGTAAGCTAGCCTAACCCAATCTAACATCTCGGCGGTAATATTTGACCACATTCCTGGCTTGTTGGCCTCTGCGTCTCCGTAGAACCTTTATTTACTTCAATAACGTAATATAACTTAACCTAACCCAATCTAACATCTCGGCGGTAATATTTGACCACATTCCTGTCTTGTTGGCCTCTACGTCTCCGTGGGACCTTTATATACATCAATAACGTAATATAACCTAACCTAACCCAACCTAACATCTCGGCGATAATATTTGACCACATTCCTGGCTTGTTGGACTCTACCTCTACGTGGGACCTTTATATACATCTATAACGTAATATAACCTAACCTAACCCAACCTAACATCTCGGCGGTAATATTTGAAAACATTCCTGGCGAGTTGGCCTCTACGTCTCCGTGGGACCTTTATATACACAAATAACATAATGTAAGCTAGCCTAACCCAATCTAACATCTCGGCGGTAATATTTGACCACATTCCTGGCTTGTTGGCCTCTGCGTCTCCGTAGAACCTTTATATACTTCAATAACGTAATATAACTTAACCTAACCCAATCTAACATCTCGGCGGTAATATTTGACCACATTCCTGTCTTGTTGGCTTCTACGTCTCCGTGGGACCTTTATATACATCAATAACGTAATATAACCTAACCTAACCCAACCTAACATCTCGGCGATAATATTTGACCACATTCCTGGCTTGTTGGACTCTACCTCTACGTGGGACCTTTATATACATCTATAACGTAATATAACCTAACCTAACCCAACCTAACATCTCGGCGGTAATATTTGAAAACATTCCTGGCGAGTTGGCCTCTACGTCTCCGTGGGACCTTTATATACATCTATAACGTAATATAACCTAACCTAACCCAACCTAACATCTCGGCGGTACTATTTGACAACATACCTGGCGAGTTGGCCTCTACGTCTCCGTGGGACCTTCATATACATCAATAACATAATATAAGCTAGCCTAACCCAATCTAACATCTCGGCGGTAATATTTGACAACATACCTGGCGAGTTTGCCTCTACGTCTCCGTGAGATCTTTATATACATCAATAACGTAATATAACATAACCTAACCCAACCTATCTTCTCGGCGGTAATATTTGACAACATTCCTGGCGAGTTGGCTTCTCCGTTTCCGTGGACCCATTATATACATCAATAACGTAATATAACCTAACCTTACCCAACCTATCATCTCGGAGGTAATATTTGACCACATTCCTGGCGAGTTGGCCTTTACGTATCCGTGGGACCTTTATATACACAAATAACATAATGTAAGCTAGCCTAACCCATTCTAACATCTCGGCGGTAATATTTGACCACATTCCTGGCTTGTTGGCCTCTGCGTCTCCGTAGAAGCTTTATATACTTCAATAACGTAATATAACCTAACCTAACCTAACCTATCATCTCGGCGGTAATATTTGACCACATTCCTGGCTTGTTGGCCTCCACGTCTCCGTGGGACCTTCATATACATCAATAACGTAATATAACCTAACCTAACCCAACCTAACATCTCGGCGGTAATATTTGAAAACATTCCTGGCGAGTTGGCCTCTACGTCTCCGTGGGACCTTTATATACACAAATAACATAATGTAAGCTAGCCTAACCCAATCTAACATCTCGGCGGTAATATTTGACCACATTCCTGGCTTGTTGGCCTCTGCGTCTCCGTAGAACCTTTATATACTTCAATAACGTAATATAACTTAACCTAACCCAATCTAACATCTCGGCGGTAATATTTGACCACATTCCTGTCTTGTTGGCTTCTACGTCTCCGTGGGACCTTTATATACATCAATAACGTAATATAACCTAACCTAACCCAACCTAACATCTCGGCGATAATATTTGACCACATTCCTGGCTTGTTGGACTCTACCTCTACGTGGGACCTTTATATACATCTATAACGTAATATAACCTAACCTAACCCAACCTAACATCTCGGCGGTAATATTTGAAAACATTCCTGGCGAGTTGGCCTCTACGTCTCCGTGGGACCTTTATATACATCTATAACGTAATATAACCTAACCTAACCCAACCTAACATCTCGGCGGTACTATTTGACAACATACCTGGCGAGTTGGCCTCTACGTCTCCGTGGGACCTTCATATACATCAATAACATAATATAAGCTAGCCTAACCCAATCTAACATCTCGGCGGTAATATTTGACAACATACCTGGCGAGTTTGCCTCTACGTCTCCGTGAGATCTTTATATACATCAATAACGTAATATAACATAACCTAACCCAACCTATCTTCTCGGCGGTAATATTTGACAACATTCCTGGCGAGTTGGCTTCTCCGTTTCCGTGGACCCATTATATACATCAATAACGTAATATAACCTAACCTTACCCAACCTATCATCTCGGAGGTAATATTTGACCACATTCCTGGCGAGTTGGCCTTTACGTATCCGTGGGACCTTTATATACACAAATAACATAATGTAAGCTAGCCTAACCCATTCTAACATCTCGGCGGTAATATTTGACCACATTCCTGGCTTGTTGGCCTCTGCGTCTCCGTAGAAGCTTTATATACTTCAATAACGTAATATAACCTAACCTAACCTAACCTATCATCTCGGCGGTAATATTTGACCACATTCCTGGCTTGTTGGCCTCCACGTCTCCGTGGGACCTTTATATACACAAATAACATAATGTAAGCTAGCCTAACCCAATCTAACATCTCGGCGGTAATATTTGACCACATTCCTGGCTTGTTGGCCTCTGCGTCTCCGTAGAACCTTTATATACTTCAATAACGTAATATAACTTAACCTAACCCAATCTAACATCTCGGCGGTAATATTTGACCACATTCCTGTCTTGTTGGCCTCTACGTCTCCGTGGGACATTTATATACATCAATAATGTAATGTAACCTAACCTAACCCAACCTAACATCTCGGCGGTAATATTTGACATCATTCCTGGCGAGTTGGCCTCTACGTCTCCGTTTGACCTTCATATACATCAATAATGTAATATAACCTAACCTAACGCAAACTAACATCTCGGCGGTAATATTTGACAACATTCCTGGCGAGTTGGCCTCTACGTCTCCGTTTAACTTTCATATACATCAATAACTTAATATAACCTAACCTAACCCAAACTAACATCTCGGCGGTAATATTTGAAACATATCTGGCGAGTTGGCCTCTACGTCTCCGTGGGACCTTTATAAACATAAAAAACATAATATAACCTAACCTAACCCAACCTAACATCTCGGCGGTAATATTTGACCACTATCCTGTCTTGTTGGCCTCTACATCTCCGTGGGACCTTTATATACATCTATAACGTAATATAACTTAACCTAACCAAAACTAACATCTCGGCGGTACTATTTGACAAAATACCTGGCGAGTAGGCCTCTACGTCTCCGTGGGACCTTCATATACATCAATAACATAATATAACCTAACCTAACCCATCCTAACATCTCGGCGATAATGTTTGACATCATTCCTGGCGAGTTGGCTTCTCCGTCTCCGTGGGACTTTTATATACATCAATCACGTAATATAACCTAACCTAACCCAACCTAACATCTCGGCGGTAATATTTGACAACATACCTGCCGAGTTGGCCTCTACGTCTCCGTGGGACATTTATATACATCAATAACGTAATATAACCTAACCTAACCCAACCTAACATCTCGGCGGTAATATTTGACAACATACCTGCCGAGTTGGCTTCTACGTCTCCGTTTGACCTTCATATACATCAATAACGTAATATAACGTATCCTAACCCAACCTATCATCTCGGCGGTAATATTTGACAACATTCCTGGCGAGTTGGCCTTTACGTCTCCGTGGGACCTTTCTATACATCAATAACGTAATATAACCTAACCTATCGCAACCTGCCATCTCGGCGGTAATATTCGACAACATTCCTGGCGAGTTGGCCTCTACGTCCCCGTTTGACCTTCATATACATCAATAACTTTATTTAACCTAACCTAACCCAACCTAACATCTCGGCGGTAATATTTGACAACATACCTGCCGAGTTGGCCTCTACGTCTCCGTTTGACCTTCATATACATCAATAACGTAATATAACCTAACCTAACCCATCCTAACATCTCGGCGATAATGTTTGACACCATTCCTGGCGAGTTGGCTTCTCCGTCTCCGTGGGACCTTTATATACATCTATAACGTAGTATAACCTAACATAACCCAACCTAACATTTCGGCGGTAATATTTGACATCATTCCTGGCGTGTTGGCCTCTACGTCTCCGTTTGTCCTTCATATACATCAATAACGTAATAGAACCTAACCTAACATAAACCTATCATCTCGGCGGTAATATTTGACATCATTCCTGGCGAGTTGGCCTCTACGTCTCCGTTTGACCTTCATATACATCAATAACGTAATATAACCTAACCTTACCCAACCTAACATCTCAGCGGTAATATTTGACCACATTCCTGGCGAGTTTGCCTCTACGTCTCCGTGGGACCTTTATATACATCAATAACGTAATATAACCTAACCTAACCCAAACTAACATCTCGGCGGTAATATTTGTCCACATTCCTGGCTTGTTGGCCTCTACATCTACGTGGGACCTTTATATACATAAATAACGTAATATAACCTATCCTTATCCAACCTATCACCTCGACGGTAATATTTGACAACATTCCGGGCGATTTGGCCTCTACGTCTCCGTGGGACATTTATATACATCTATAACGTAATATAACCTAACCTAACCCAACCTAACATCTCGGCGGTAATATTTGACCACTATCCTGTCTTGTTGGCCTCTACATCTCCGTGGGACCTTTATATACATCTATAACGTAATATAACCTAACCTAACTCAACCTAACATTTCGGCGGTAATATTTGACAACATTCCTGGCGAGTTGGCTTCTCCGTTTCCGTGGACCCATTATATACATCAATAACGTAATATAACCTAACCTAACCCAATCTAACATCTCGGCGGTAATATTTGACCACATTCCTGGCTTGTTGGCCTCTACGTTTCCGTGGGACCTTTATATACATCAATAACGTAATATAACCTAACCTAACCCAAACTAACATCTCGGCGGTAATATTTGTCCACATTCCTGGCTTGTTGGCCTCTACCTCTACGTGGGACCTTTATATACATCAATAACGTAATATAACCTATCCTTATCCAACCTATCACCTCGACGGTAATATTTGACAACATTCCGGGCGATTTGGCCTCTACGTCTCCGTGGGACCTTTATATACATCTATAACGTAATATAACCTAACCTAACCCAACCTAACATCTCGGCGGTAATATTTGACCACTATCCTGTCTTGTTGGCCTCTACATCTCCGTGGGACCTTTATATACATCTATAACGTAATATAACCTAACCTAACCCAACCTAACATCTCGGCGGTAATATTTGAAAACATTCCTGGCGAGTTGGCCTCTACGTCTCCGTGGGACCTTTATATACATCTATAACGTAATATAACCTAACCTAACCCAACCTAACATCTCGTCGGTACTATTTGACAACATACCTCGCGAGTTGGCCTCTACGTCTCCGTGGGACCTTCGTATACATCAATAACATAATATAAGCTAGCCTGACCCAATCTAACATCTCGGCGGTAATATTTGACAACATACCTGGCGAGTTGGCTTCTACGTCTCCGTGGGATGTTTATATACATCAATAACGCAATATAACCTAACCTAACCCAACCTAACATCTCGGCTGTAATATTTGACCACATTCCTGGCTTGTTGGACTCTACGTCTCCGTAGGACCTTTATATAATTCAATAACGTAATATAACCTAGCCTAACCCAACCTATCATCTCGGCGGTAATATTTGACATCATTCCTGGCGAGTTGGCCTCTACGTCTCCGTTTACCTTCATATACATCAATAACGTATTATAACGTAACCTAACCTAACCTATCATCTCGGCGGTAATATTTGACCACATTCCTGGCTTGTTGGCCTCTACGTCTCCGTAGGACCTTTATATAATTCAATAAAGTAATATAACCTAGCCTAACCCAATCTAACATTTCGGCGGTAATATTTGACCACATTCCTGTCTTGTTGGCCTCTACGTCTCCGTGGGACATTTATATACATCAATAATGTAATGTAACCTAACCTAACCCAACCTAACATCTCGGCGGTAATATTTGACATCATTCCTGCCGAGTTGGCCTCTACGTCTCCGTGGGACATTTATATACATCAATAACGTAATATAACCTAACCTAACCCAACCTAACATCTCGGCGGTAATATTTGACAACATACCTGCCGAGTTGGCCTCTACGTCTCCGTTTGACCTTCATATACATCAATAACGTAATATAACGTAACCTATCGCAACCTAACATCTCGGCGGTAATATTCGACAACATTCCTGGCGAGTTGGCCTCTACGTCCCCGTTTGACCTTCATATACATCAATAACTTTATATAACCTAACCTAACCCAACCTATCACCTCGGCGGTAATATTTGACAACATTCCGGGCGATTTGGCCTCTACGTCTCCGTGGGACCATTATATACATCAATAACGTAATATAACATAACATAACCCAACCTAACATCTCGGCGGTAATATTTCACATCATTCCTGGCGTGTTGGCCTCTACGTCTCCGTTTGACCTTCATATACATCAATAACGTAATATAACCTAACCTAACACAACCTATCATCTCGGCGGTAATATTTGACATCATTCCTGGCGAGTTGGCCTCTACGTCTCCGTTTGACCTTCATATACATCAATAATGTAATATAACCTAACCTAACCCAAACTAACATCTCGGCGGTAATATTTGACAACATTCCTGGCGAGTTGGCCTCTACGTCTCCGTTTAACCTTCATATACATCAATAACTTAATATAACCTAACCTAACCCAAACTAACATCTCGGCGGTAATATTTGAAACATATCTGGCGAGTTGGCCTCTACGTCTCCGTGGGATCTTTATAAACATAAATAACATAATATAACCTAACCTAACCCAACCTAACATCTCGGTGGTAATATTTGACCACTATCCTGTCTTGTTGGCCTCTACATCTCCGTGGGACCTTTATATACATCTATAACGTAATATAACCTAACCTAACCCAACCTAACATCTCGGCGGTAATATTTGACAACATACCTGCCGAGTTGGCCTCTACGTCTCCGTTTGACCTTCATATACATCAATAACGTAATATAACCTAACCTAACCCATCCTAACATCTCGGCCATAATGTTTGACATCATTCCTCGCGAGTTGGCTTCTCCGTCTCCGTGGGACCTTTATATACATCTATAACGTAATATAACCTAACATAACCCAACCTAACATCTCGGCGGTAATATTTGACATCATTCCTGGCGAGTTGGCCTCTACGTCTCCGTTTGACCTTCATATACGTCAATAACGTAATATAACCTAACCTTACCTAACCTAACATCTCGGCGGTAATATTTGACCACATTCCTGGCGAGTTTGCCTCTACGTCTCCGTGGGATCTTTATATACATCAGTAACGTAATATAACCTAACCTAACCCAACCTAACATCTCGGCGGTAATATTTGACCACTATCCTGTCTTGGTGGCCTCTACATCTCCGTGGGACCTTTATATACATCTATAACGTAATATAACCTAACCTAACCCAACCTAACATCTCGGCGGTAATATTTGACCACATTCCTGGCTTGTTGGCCTCTACCTCTACGTGGGACCTTTATATACATCAATAACGTAATATAACCTATCCTTACCCAACCTATCACCTCGACGGTAATATTTGACAACATTCCGGGCGATTTGGCCTCCACGTCTCCGTGGGACCTTTATATACGTCAATAACGTAATATAACCTAACATAAACCAACCTAACATCTCGGCGGTAATATTTGACATCATTCCTGGCGTGTTGGCCTCTACGTCTCCGTTTGACCTTCATATACATCAATAACGTAATATAACCTAACCTAACCCAACCTATCATCTCGGCGGTAATATTTGAAAACATTCCTGGCTTGTTGGCCTCTACGTCTCCGTGGGACCTTTATATACATCTATAACGTAATATAACCTAACCTAACCCAACCTAACATCTCGGCGGTAATATTTGACAACATACCTGCCGAGTTGGCCTCTACGTCTCCGTTTGACCTTCATATACATCAATAACGTAATATAACGTAACCTAACCCAACCTATCATCTCGGCGGTAATATTTGACAACATTCCTGGCGAGTTGGCCTTTACGTCTCCGTGGGACCTTTCTATACATCAATAACGTAATATAACCTAACCTATCGCAACCTAACATCTCGGCGGTAATATTCGACAACATTCCTGGCGAGTTGGCCTCTACGTCCCCGTTTGACCTTCATATACATCAATAACTTTATATAACCTAACCTAACCCAACCTATCACCTCGGCGGTAATATTTGACAACATTCCGGGCGATTTGGCCTCTACGTCTCCGTTTGACCTTCATATACATCAATAACGTAATATAACCTAACCTAACACAACCTATCATCTCGGCGGTAATATTTGACATCATTCCTGGCGAGTTGGCCTCTACGTCTCCGTTTGACCTTCATATACATCAATAACGTAATATAACCTAACCTAACTTAACCTATCATCTCGGCGGTAATATTTGACCACATTCCTGGCTTGTTGGCCTCTACGTCTCCGTAGGACCTTTATATAATTCAATAAAGTAATATAACCTAACCTAACCCAACCTAACATCTCGGCGGTAATATTTGACCACTATCCTGTCTTGGTGGCCTCTACATCTCCGTGGGACCTTTATATACATCTATAACGTAATATAACCTAACCTAACCCAACCTAACATCTCGGCGGTAATATTTGAAAACATTCCTGGCGAGTTGGCCTCTACGTCTCCGTGGGACCTTTATATACATCTATAACGTAATATAACCTAACCTAACCCAACCTAACATCTCGGCGGTAATATTTGACCACATTCCTGTCTTGTTGGCCTCTACGTCTCCGTGGGACCTTTATATACATCAATAACGTAATATAACCTAACCTAACCCAACCTAACATCTCGGCGATAATATTTGACCACATTCCTGGCTTGTTGGACTCTACCTCTACGTGGGACCTTTATATACATCTATAACGTAATATAACCTAACCTAACATAAACCTATCATCTCGGCGGTAATATTTGACAACATACCTGGCGAGTTTGCCTCTACGTCTCCGTGAGATCTTTATATACATCAATAACGTAATATAAAATAACCTAACCCAACCTATCTTCTCGGCGGTAATATTTGACAACATTCCTGGCGAGTTGGCTTCTCCGTTTCCGTGGACCCATTATATACATCAATAACGTAATATAACCTAACCTAACCCAACCTAACATCTCGGCGGTAATATTTGACCACATTCCTGGCTTGTTGGCCTCTACCTCTACGTGGGACCTTTATATACATCAATAACGTAATATAACGTAACCTAACCCAACCTATCATCTCGGCGGTAATATTTGACAACATTCCTGGCGAGTTGGCCTTTACGTCTCCGTGGGACCTTTATATACATCAATAGCGGAATATAACCTAACCTAACGCAACCTAACATCTCGGCGGTAATATTTGACAACATTCCGGGTGATTTGGCCTCCACGTCTCCGTGGCACCTTTATATACGTCAATAACGTAATATAACCTAACATAAACCAACCTAACATCTCGGCGGTAATATTTGACATCATTCCTGGCGTGTTGGCCTCTACGTCTCCGTTTGACCTTCATATACATCAATAACGTAATATAACCTAACCTAACCCAACCTATCATCTCGGCGGTAATATTTGAAAACATTCCTGGCTTGTTGGCCTCTACGTCTCCGTGGGACCTTTATATACATCTATAACGTAATATAACCTAACCTAACCCAACCTATCATCTCGGCGGTAATATTTGACATCATTCCTGGCGAGTTGGCCTCTACGTCTCCGTTTGACCTTCATATACATCAATAACGTAATATAACCTAACCTAACTTAACCTAACATCTCGGCGGTAATATTTGACCACATTCCTGGCGAGTTGGCCTCTACGTATCCGTGGGACCTTTATATACACAAATAACATAATGTAAGCTAGCCTAACCCAATCTAACATCTCGGCGGTAATATTTGACCACATTCCTGGCTTGTTGGCCTCTGCGTCTCCGTAGAACCTTTATATACTTCAATAACGTAATATAACTTAACCTAACCCAATCTAACATCTCGGCGGTAATATTTGACCACATTCCTGTCTTGTTGGCCTCTACGTCTCCGTGGGACCTTTATATACATCAATAACGTAATATAACCTAACCTAACCCAACCTAACATCTCGGCGATAATATTTGACCACATTCCTGGCTTGTTGGACTCTACCTCTACGTGGGACTTTTATATACATCTATAACGTAATATAACCTAACCTAACCCAACCTAACATCTCGGCGGTAATATTTGACCACATTCCTGGCTTGTTGGCCTCTACGTCTCCGTAGGACCTTTATATAATTCAATAAAGTAATATAACCTAGCCTAACCCAATCTAACATTTCGGCGGTAATATTTGACCACATTCCTGTCTTGTTGGCCTCTACGTCTCCGTGGGACATTTATATACATCAATAATGTAATGTAACCTAACCTAACCCAACCTAACATCTCGGCGGTAATATTTGACATCATTCCTGGCGAGTTGGCCTCTACGTATCCGTGGGACCTTTATATACACAAATAACATAATGTAAGCTAGCCTAACCCAATCTAACATCTCGGCGGTAATATTTGACCACATTCCTGGCTTGTTGGCCTCTGCGTCTCCGTAGAACCTTTATTTACTTCAATAACGTAATATAACTTAACCTAACCCAATCTAACATCTCGGCGGTAATATTTGACCACATTCCTGTCTTGTTGGCCTCTACGTCTCCGTGGGACCTTTATATACATCAATAACGTAATATAACCTAACCTAACCCAACCTAACATCTCGGCGATAATATTTGACCACATTCCTGGCTTGTTGGACTCTACCTCTACGTGGGACCTTTATATACATCTATAACGTAATATAACCTAACCTAACCCAACCTAACATCTCGGCGGTAATATTTGAAAACATTCCTGGCGAGTTGGCCTCTACGTCTCCGTGGGACCTTTATATACACAAATAACATAATGTAAGCTAGCCTAACCCAATCTAACATCTCGGCGGTAATATTTGACCACATTCCTGGCTTGTTGGCCTCTGCGTCTCCGTAGAACCTTTATATACTTCAATAACGTAATATAACTTAACCTAACCCAATCTAACATCTCGGCGGTAATATTTGACCACATTCCTGTCTTGTTGGCCTCTACGTCTCCGTGGGACCTTTATATACATCAATAACGTAATATAACCTAACCTAACCCAACCTAACATCTCGGCGATAATATTTGACCACATTCCTGGCTTGTTGGACTCTACCTCTACGTGGGACCTTTATATACATCTATAACGTAATATAACCTAACCTAACATAAACCTATCATCTCGGCGGTAATATTTGACAACATACCTGGCGAGTTTGCCTCTACGTCTCCGTGAGATCTTTATATACATCAATAACGTAATATAACATAACCTAACCCAACCTATCTTCTCGGCGGTAATATTTGACAACATTCCTGGCGAGTTGGCTTCTCCGTTTCCGTGGACCCATTATATACATCAATAACGTAATATAACCTAACCTTACCCAACCTATCATCTCGGAGGTAATATTTGACCACATTCCTGGCGAGTTGGCCTTTACGTATCCGTGGGACCTTTATATACACAAATAACATAATGTAAGCTAGCCTAACCCATTCTAACATCTCGGCGGTAATATTTGACATCATTCCTGGCGAGTTGGCCTCTACGTATCCGTGGGACCTTTATATACACAAATAACATAATGTAAGCTAGCCTAACCCAATCTAACATCTCGGCGGTAATATTTGACCACATTCCTGGCTTGTTGGCCTCTGCGTCTCCGTAGAACCTTTATTTACTTCAATAACGTAATATAACTTAACCTAACCCAATCTAACATCTCGGCGGTAATATTTGACCACATTCCTGTCTTGTTGGCCTCTACGTCTCCGTGGGACCGTTATATACATCAATAACGTAATATAACCTAACCTAACCCAACCTAACATCTCGGCGATAATATTTGACCACATTCCTGGCTTGTTGGACTCTACCTCTACGTGGGACCTTTATATACATCTATAACGTAATATAACCTAACCTAACCCAACCTAACATCTCGGCGGTAATATTTGAAAACATTCCTGGCGAGTTGGCCTCTACGTCTCCGTGGGACCTTTATATACACAAATAACATAATGTAAGCTAGCCTAACCCAATCTAACATCTCGGCGGTAATATTTGACCACATTCCTGGCTTGTTGGCCTCTGCGTCTCCGTAGAACCTTTATATACTTCAATAACGTAATATAACTTAACCTAACCCAATCTAACATCTCGGCGGTAATATTTGACCACATTCCTGTCTTGTTGGCCTCTACGTCTCCGTGGGACCTTTATATACATCAATAACGTAATATAACCTAACCTAACCCAACCTAACATCTCGGCGATAATATTTGACCACATTCCTGGCTTGTTGGACTCTACCTCTACGTGGGACCTTTATATACATCTATAACGTAATATAACCTAACCTAACCCAACCTAACATCTCGGCGGTAATATTTGAAAACATTCCTGGCGAGTTGGCCTCTACGTCTCCGTGGGACCTTTATATACATCTATAACGTAATATAACCTAACCTAACCCAACCTAACATCTCGGCGGTAATATTTGACAACATACCTGCCGAGTTGGCCCCTACGTCTCCGTGGGACATTTATATACATCAATAACGTAATATAACCTAACCTAACCCAACCTAACATCTCGGCGGTAATATTTGACAACATACCTGCCGAGTTGGCCTCTACGTCTCCGTTTGACCTTCATATACATCAATAACGTAATATAACGTAACCTAACCCAACCTATCATCTCGGCGGTAATATTTGACAACATTCCTGGCGAGTTGGCCTTTACGTCTCCGTGGGACCTTTCTATACATCAATAACGTAATATAACCTAACCTATCGCAACCTGACATCTCGGCGGTAATATTCGACAACATTCCTGGCGAGTAGGCCTCTAGGTCCCCGTTTGACCTTCATATACATCAATAACTTTATTTAACCTAACCTAACCCAACCTATCACCTCGGCGGTAATATTTGACAACATTCCGGGCGATTTGGCCTCTACGTCTCCGTGGGACCTTTATATACATCAATAACGTAATATAACCTAACATAACCCAACCTAACATCTCGGCGGTAATATTTGACATCATTCCTGGCGTGTTGGCATCTACGTCTCCGTTTGACCTTCATATACATCAATAACGTAATATAACCTAACCTAACACAACCTATCATCTCGGCGGTAATATTTGACATCATTCCTTGCGAGTTGGCCTCTACGTCTCCGTTTGACCTTCATATACATCAATAACGTAATATAACCTAACCTTACCCAACCTATCATCTCGGCGGTAATATTTGACCACATTCCTGGCGAGTTGGCCTCTACGTATCCGTGGGACCTTTGTATACACAAATAACATAATGTAAGCTAGCCTAACCCAATCTAACATCTCGGCGGTAATATTTGACCACATTCCTGGCTTGTTGGCCTCTGCGTCTCCGTAGAACCTTTATATACTTCAATAACGTAATATAACTTAACCTAACCCAATCTAACATCTCGGCGGTAATATTTGACCACATTCCTGTCTTGTTGGCCTCTACGTCTCCGTGGGACCTTTATATACATCAATAACGTAATATAACCTAACCTAACCCAACCTAACATCTCGGCGATAATATTTGACCACATTCCTGGCTTGTTGGACTCTACCTCTACGTGGGACTTTTATATACATCTATAACGTAATATAACCTAACCTAACCCAACCTAACATCTCGGCGGTAATATTTGACCACATTCCTGGCTTGTTGGCCTCTACGTCTCCGTAGGACCATTATATAATTCAATAAAGTAATATAACCTAGCCTAACCCAATCTAACATTTCGGCGGTAATATTTGACCACATTCCTGTCTTGTTGGCCTCTACGTCTCCGTGGGACATTTATATACATCAATAATGTAATGTAACCTAACCTAACCCAACCTAACATTTCGGCGGTAATATTTGACATCATTCCTGGCGAGTTGGCCTCTACGTATCCGTGGGACCTTTATATACACAAATAACATAATGTAAGCTAGCCTAACCCAATCTAACGTCTCGGCGGTAATATTTGACCACATTCCTGGCTTGTTGGCCTCTGCGTCTCCGTAGAACCTTTATTTACTTCAATAACGTAATATAACTTAACCTAACCCAATCTAACATCTCGGCGGTAATATTTGACCACATTCCTGTCTTGTTGGCCTCTACGTCTCCGTGGGACCTTTATATACATCAATAACGTAATATAACCTAACCTAACCCAACCTAACATCTCGGCGATAATATTTGACCACATTCCTGGCTTGTTGGACTCTACCTCTACGTGGGACCTTTATATACATCTATAACGTAATATAACCTAACCTAACCCAGCCTAACATCTCGGCGGTAATATTTGAAAACATTCCTGGCGAGTTGGCCTCTACGTCTCCGTGGGACCTTTATATACACAAATAACATAATGTAAGCTAGCCTAACCCAATCTAACATCTCGGCGGTAATATTTGACCACTGTCCTGGCTTGTTGGCCTCTGCGTCTCCGTAGAACCTTTATATACTTCAATAACGTAATATAACTTAACCTAACCCAATCTAACATCTCGGCGGTAATATTTGACCACATTCCTGTCTTGTTGGCCTCTACGTCTCCGTGGGACCTTTATATACATCAATAACGTAATATAACCTAACCTAACCCAACCTAACATTTCGGCGGTAATATTTGACCACATTCCTGTCTTGTTGGCCTCTACGTCTCCGTGGGACATTTATATACATCAATAATGTAATGTAACCTAACCTAACCCAACCTAACATTTCGGCGGTAATATTTGACATCATTCCTGGCGAGTTGGCCTCTACGTATCCGTGGGACCTTTATATACACAAATAACATAATGTAAGCTAGCCTAACCCAATCTAACGTCTCGGCGGTAATATTTGACCACATTCCTGGCTTGTTGGCCTCTGCGTCTCCGTAGAACCTTTATTTACTTCAATAACGTAATATAACTTAACCTAACCCAATCTAACATCTCGGCGGTAATATTTGACCACATTCCTGTCTTGTTGGCCTCTACGTCTCCGTGGGACCTTTATATACATCAATAACGTAATATAACCTAACCTAACCCAACCTAACATCTCGGCGATAATATTTGACCACATTCCTGGCTTGTTGGACTCTACCTCTACGTGGGACCTTTATATACATCTATAACGTAATATAACCTAACCTAACCCAGCCTAACATCTCGGCGGTAATATTTGAAAACATTCCTGGCGAGTTGGCCTCTACGTCTCCGTGGGACCTTTATATACACAAATAACATAATGTAAGCTAGCCTAACCCAATCTAACATCTCGGCGGTAATATTTGACCACTTTCCTGGCTTGTTGGCCTCTGCGTCTCCGTAGAACCTTTATATACTTCAATAACGTAATATAACTTAACCTAACCCAATCTAACATCTCGGCGGTAATATTTGACCACATTCCTGTCTTGTTGGCCTCTACGTCTCCGTGGGACCTTTATATACATCAATAACGTAATATAACCTAACCTAACCCAACCTAACATCTCGGCGATAATATTTGACCACATTCCTGGCTTGTTGGACTCTACCTCTACGTGGGACTTTTATATACATCTATAACGTAATATAACCTAACCTAACCCAACCTAACATCTCGGCGGTAATATTTGACCACATTCCTGGCTTGTTGGCCTCTACGTCTCCGTAGGACCTTTATATAATTCAATAATGTAATATAACCTAGCCTAACCCAATCTAACATTTCGGCGGTAATATTTGACCACATTCCTGTCTTGTTGGCCTCTACGTCTCCGTGGGAAATTTATATACATCAATAATGTAATGTAACCTAACCTAACCCAACCTAACATCTCGGCGGTAATATTTGACATCATTCCTGGCGAGTTGGCCTCTACGTATCCGTGGGACCTTTATATACACAAATAACATAATGCAAGCTAGCCTAACCCAATCTAACATCTCGGCGGTAATATTTGACCACATTCCTGGCTTGTTGGCCTCTGCGTCTCCGTAGAACCTTTATTTACTTCAATAACGTAATATAACTTAACCTAACCCAATCTAACATCTCGGCGGTAATATTTGACCACATTCCTGTCTTGTTGGCCTCTACGTCTCCGTGGGACCTTTATATACATCAATAACGTAATATAACCTAACCTAACCCAACCTAACATCTCGGCGATAATATTTGACCACATTCCTGGCTTGTTGGACTCTACCTCTACGTGGGACCTTTATATACATCTATAACATAATATAACCTAACCTAACCCAACCTAACATCTCGGCGGTAATATTTGAAAACATTCCTGGCGAGTTGGCCTCTACGTCTCCGTGGGACCTTTATATACACAAATAACATAATGTAAGGTAGCCTAACCCAATCTAACATCTCGGCGGTAATATTTGACCACATTCCTGGCTTGTTGGCCTCTGCGTCTCCGTAGAACCTTTATATACTTCAATAACGTAATATAACTTAACCTAACCCAATCTAACATCTCGGCGGTAATATTTGACCACATTCCTGTCTTGTTGGCCTCTACGTCTCCGTGGGACCTTTATATACATCAATAACGTAATATAACCTAACCTAACCCAACCTAACATCTCGGCGATAATATTTGACCACATTCCTGGCTTGTTGGACTCTACCTCTACGTGGGACCTTTATATACATCTATAACGTAATATAACCTAACCTAACCCAACCTAACATCTCGGCGGTAATATTTGAAAACATTCCTGGCGAGTTGGCCTCTACGTCTCCGTGGGACCTTTATATACATCTATAACGTAATATAACCTAACCTAACCCAACCTAACATCTCGGCGGTACTATTTGACAACATACCTGGCGAGTTGGCCTCTACGTCTCCGTGGGACCTTCATATACATCAATAACATAATATAAGCTAGCCTAACCCAATCTAACATCTCGGCGGTAATATTTGACAACATACCTGGCGAGTTTGCCTCTAGGTCTCCGTGAGATCTTTATATACATCAATAACGTAATATAAAATAACCTAACCCAACCTATCTTCTCGGCGGTAATATTTGACAACATTCCTGGCGAGTTGGCTTCTCCGTTTCCGTGGACCCATTATATACATCAATAACGTAATATAACCTAACCTAACCCAACCTAACATCTCGGCGGTAATATTTGACCACATTCCTGGCTTGTTGGCCTCTACCTCTACGTGGGACCTTTATATACATCAATAACGTAATATAACCTATCCTTACCCAACCTATCACCTCGACGGTAATATTTGACAACATTCCGGGCGATTTGGCCTCCACGTCTCCGTGGGACCTTTATATACGTCAATAACGTAATATAACCTAACATAAACCAACCTAACATCTCGGCGGTAATATTTGACATCATTCCTGGCGTGTTGGCCTCTACGTCTCCGTTTGACCTTCATATACATCAATAACGTAATATAACCTAACCTAACCCAACCTATCATCTCGGCGGTAATATTTGAAAACATTCCTGGCTTGTTGGCCTCTACGTCTCCGTGGGACCTTTATATACATCTATAACGTAATATAACCTAACATAACCCAACCTAACATCTCGGCGGTAATATTTGACAACATACCTGCCGAGTTGGCCTCTACGTCTCCGTTTGACCTTCATATACATCAATAACGTAATATAACGTAACCTAACCCAACCTATCATCTCGGCGGTAATATTTGACAACATTCCTGGCGAGTTGGCCTCTACGTCCCCGTTTGACCTTCATATACATCAATAACTTTATATAACCTAACCTAACCCAACCTATCACCTCGGCGGTAATATTTGACAACATTCCGGGCGATTTGGCCTCTACGTCTCCGTGGGACCTTTATATACATCAATAACGTAATATAACATAACATAACCCAACCTAACATCTCGGCGGTAATATTTGACATCATTCCTGGCGTGTTGGCCTCTACGTCTCCGTTTGACCTTCATATACATCAATAACGTAATATAACCTAACCTAACACAACCTATCATCTCGGCGGTAATATTTGACATCATTCCTGGCGAGTTGGCCTCTACGTCTCCGTTTGACCTTCATATACATCAATAACGTAATATAACCTAACCTAACTTAACCTATCATCTCGGCGGTAATATTTGACCACATTCCTGGCTTGTTGGCCTCTACGTCTCCGTAGGACCTTTATATAATTCAATAAAGTAATATAACCTAGCCTAACCCAATCTAACATTTCGGCGGTAATATTTGATCACATTCCTGTCTTGTTGGCCTCTACGTCTCCGTGGGACATTTATATACATCAATAATGTAATGTAACCTAACCTAACCCAACCTAACATCTCGGCGATAATATTTGACATCATTCCTGGCGAGTTGGCCTCTACGTCTCCGTTTGACCTTCATATACATCAATAATGTAATATAACCTAACCTAACCCAAACTAACATCTCGGCGGTAATATTTGACAACATTCCGGGCGATTTGGCCTCTACGTCTCCGTGGGACCTTTATATACATCTATAACGTAATATAACCTAACCTAACCCAACCTAACATCTCGGCGGTAATATTTGACCACTATCCTGTCTTGGTGGCCTCTACATCTCCGTGGGACCTTTATATACATCTATAACGTAATATAACCTAACCTAACCCAACCTAACATCTCGGCGGTAATATTTGAAAACATTCCTGGCGAGTTGGCCTCTACGTCTCCGTGGGACCTTTATATACATCTATAACGTAATATAACCTAACCTAACCCAACCTAACATCTCGGCGGTACTATTTGACAACATACCTGGCGAGTTGGCCTCTACGTCTCCGTGGGACCTTCATATACATCAATAACATAATATAAGCTAGCCTAACCCAATCTAACATCTCGGCGGTAATATTTGACAACATACCTGGCGAGTTTGCCTCTACGTCTCCGTTTGACCTTCATATACATCAATAACGTAATATAACCTAACCTAACTTAACCTAACATCTCGGCGGTAATATTTGACCACATTCCTGGCGAGTTGGCCTCTACGTATCCGTGGGACCTTTATATACACAAATAACATAATGTAAGCTAGCCTAACCCAATCTAACATCTCGGCGGTAATATTTGACCACATTCCTGGCTTGTTGGCCTCTGCGTCTCCGTAGAACCTTTATATACTTCAATAACGTAATATAACTTAACCTAACCCAATCTAACATCTCGGCGGTAATATTTGACCACATTCCTGTCTTGTTGGCCTCTACGTCTCCGTGGGACCTTTATATACATCAATAACGTAATATAACCTAACCTAACCCAACCTAACATCTCGGCGATAATATTTGACCACATTCCTGGCTTGTTGGACTCTACCTCTACGTGGGACTTTTATATACATCTATAACGTAATATAACCTGACCTAACCCAACCTAACATCTCGGCGGTAATATTTGACCACATTCCTGGCTTGTTGGCCTCTACGTCTCCGTGGGACCTTTATATACACAAATAACATAATGTAAGCTAGCCTAACCCAATCTAACATCTCGGCGGTAATATTTGACCACATTCCTGGCTTGTTGGCCTCTGCGTCTCCGTAGAACCTTTATATACTTCAATAACGTAATATAACTTAACCTAACCCAATCTACCATCTCGGCGGTAATATTTGACCACATTCCTGTCTTGTTGGCCTCTACGTCTCCGTGGGACCTTTATATACATCAATAACGTAATATAACCTAACCTAACCCAACCTAACATCTCGGCGATAATATTTGACCACATTCCTGGCTTGTTGGACTCTACCTCTACGTGGGACCTTTATATACATCTATAACGTAATATAACCTAACCTAACATAAACCTATCATCTCGGCGGTAATATTTGACAACATACCTGGCGAGTTTGCCTCTACGTCTCCGTGAGATCTTTATATACATCAATAACGTAATATAACATAACCTAACCCAACCTATCTTCTCGGCGGTAATATTTGACAACATTCCTGGCGAGTTGGCTTCTCCGTTTCCGTGGACCCATTATATACATCAATAACGTAATATAACCTAACCTTACCCAACCTATCATCTCGGAGGTAATATTTGACCACATTCCTGGCGAGTTGGCCTTTACGTATCCGTGGGACCTTTATATACACAAATAACATAATGTAAGCTAGCCTAACCCATTCTAACATCTCGGCGGTAATATTTGACATCATTCCTGGCGAGTTGGCCTCTACGTATCCGTGGGACCTTTATATACACAAATAACATAATGTAAGCTAGCCTAACCCAATCTAACATCTCGGCGGTAATATTTGACCACATTCCTGTCTTGTTGGCCTCTACGTCTCCGTGGGACCTTTATATACATCAATAACGTAATATAACCTAACCTAACCCAACCTAACATCTCGGCGATAATATTTGACCACATTCCTGGCTTGTTGGACTCTACCTCTACGTGGGACCTTTATATACATCTATAACGTAATATAACCTAACCTAACCCAACCTAACATCTCGGCGGTAATATTTGAAAACATTCCTGGCGAGTTGGCCTCTACGTCTCCGTGGGACCTTTATATACACAAATAACATAATGTAAGCTAGCCTAACCCAATCTAACATCTCGGCGGTAATATTTGACCACATTCCTGGCTTGTTGGCCTCTGCGTCTCCGTAGAACCTTTATATACTTCAATAACGTAATATAACTTAACCTAACCCAATCTAACATCTCGGCGGTAATATTTGACCACATTCCTGTCTTGTTGGCCTCTACGTCTCCGTGGGACCTTTATATACATCAATAACGTAATATAACCTAACCTAACCCAACCTAACATCTCGGCGATAATATTTGACCACATTCCTGGCTTCTTGGACTCTACCTCTACGTGGGACCTTTATATACATCTATAACGTAATATAACCTAACCTAACCCAACCTAACATCTCGGCGGTAATATTTGACAACATACCTGCCGAGTTGGCCCCTACGTCTCCGTGGGACATTTATATACATCAATAACGTAATATAACCTAACCTAACCCAACCTAACATCTCGGCGGTAATATTTGACAACATACCTGCCGAGTTGGCCTCTACGTCTCCGTTTGACCTTCATATACATCAATAACGTAATATAACGTAACCTAACCCAACCTATCATCTCGGCGGTAATATTTGACAACATTCCTGGCGAGTTGGCCTTTACGTCTCCGTGGGACCTTTCTATACATCAATAACGTAATATAACCTAACCTATCGCAACCTGACATCTCGGCGGTAATATTCGACAACATTCCTGGCGAGTTGGCCTCTACGTCCCCGTTTGACCTTCATATACATCAATAACTTTATTTAACCTAACCTAACCCAACCTATCACCTCGGCGGTAATATTTGACAACATTCCGGGCGATTTGGCCTCTACGTCTCCGTGGGACCTTTATATACATCAATAACGTAATATAACCTAACATAACCCAACCTAACATCTCGGCGGTAATATTTGACATCATTCCTGGCGTGTTGGCATCTACGTCTCCGTTTGACCTTCATATACATCAATAACGTAATATAACCTAACCTAACACAACCTATCATCTCGGCGGTAATATTTGACATCATTCCTGGCGAGTTGGCCTCTACGTCTCCGTTTGACCTTCATATACATCAATAACGTAATATAACCTAACCTTACCCAACCTATCATCTCGGCGGTAATATTTGACCACATTCCTGGCGAGTTGGCCTCTACGTATCCGTGGGACCTTTATATACACAAATAACATAATGTAAGCTAGCCTAACCCAATCTAACATCTCGGCGGTAATATTTGACCACATTCCTGGCTTGTTGGCCTCTGCGTCTCCGTAGAACCTTTATATACTTCAATAACGTAATATAACTTAACCTAACCCAATCTAACATCTCGGCGGTAATATTTGACCACATTCCTGTCTTGTTGGCCTCTACGTCTCCGTGGGACCTTTATATATATCAATAACGTAATATAACCTAACCTAACCCAACCTAACATCTCGGCGATAATATTTGACCACATTCCTGGCTTGTTGGACTCTACCTCTACGTGGGACTTTTATATACATCTATAACGTAATATAACCTAACCTAACCCAACCTAACATCTCGGCGGTAATATTTGACCACATTCCTGGCTTGTTGGCCTCTACGTCTCCGTAGGACCTTTATATAATTCAATAAAGTAATATAACCTAGCCTAACCCAATCTAACATTTCGGCGGTAATATTTGACCACATTCCTGTCTTGTTGGCCTCTACGTCTCCGTGGGACATTTATATACATCAATAATGTAATGTAACCTAACCTAACCCAACCTAACATCTCGGCGGTAATATTTGACATCATTCCTGGCGAGTTGGCCTCTACGTATCCGTGGGACCTTTATATACACAAATAACATAATGTAAGCTAGCCTAACCCAATCTAACATCTCGGCGGTAATATTTGACCACATTCCTGGCTTGTTGGCCTCTGCGTCTCCGTAGAACCTTTATTTACTTCAATAACGTAATATAACTTAACCTAACCCAATCTAACATCTCGGCGGTAATATTTGACCACATTCCTGTCTTGTTGGCCTCTACGTCTCCGTGGGACCTTTATATACATCAATAACGTAATATAACCTAACCTAACCCAACCTAACATCTCGGCGATAATATTTGACCACATTCCTGGCTTGTTGGACTCTACCTCTACGTGGGACCTTTATATACATCTATAACGTAATATAACCTAACCTAACCCAACCTAACATCTCGGCGGTAATATTTGAAAACATTCCTGGCGAGTTGGCCTCTACGTCTCCGTGGGACCTTTATATACACAAATAACATAATGTAAGCTAGCCTAACCCAATCTAACATCTCGGCGGTAATATTTGACCACATTCCTGGCTTGTTGGCCTCTGCGTCTCCGTAGAACCTTTATTTACTTCAATAACGTAATATAACTTAACCTAACCCAATCTAACATCTCGGCGGTAATATTTGACCACATTCCTGTCTTGTTGGCCTCTACGTCTCCGTGGGACCTTTATATACATCAATAACGTAATATAACCTAACCTAACCCAACCTAACATCTCGGCGATAATATTTGACCACATTCCTGGCTTGTTGGACTCTACCTCTACGTGGGACCTTTATATACATCTATAACGTAATATAACCTAACCTAACCCAACCTAACATCTCGGCGGTAATATTTGAAAACATTCCTGGCGAGTTGGCCTCTACGTCTCCGTGGGACCTTTATATACACAAATAACATAATGTAAGCTAGCCTAACCCAATCTAACATCTCGGCGGTAATATTTGACCACATTCCTGGCTTGTTGGCCTCTGCGTCTCCGTAGAACCTTTATATACTTCAATAACGTAATATAACTTAACCTAACCCAATCTAACATCTCGGCGGTAATATTTGACCACATTCCTGTCTTGTTGGCCTCTACGTCTCCGTGGGACCTTTATATACATCAATAACGTAATATAACCTAACCTAACCCAACCTAACATCTCGGCGATAATATTTGACCACATTCCTGGCTTGTTGGACTCTACCTCTACGTGGGACCTTTATATACATCTATAACGTAATATAACCTAACCTAACATAAACCTATCATCTCGGCGGTAATATTTGACAACATACCTGGCGAGTTTGCCTCTACGTCTCCGTGAGATCTTTATATACATCAATAACGTAATATAACATAACCTAACCCAACCTATCTTCTCGGCGGTAATATTTGACAACATTCCTGGCGAGTTGGCTTCTCCGTTTCCGTGGACCCATTATATACATCAATAACGTAATATAACCTAACCTTACCCAACCTATCATCTCGGAGGTAATATTTGACCACATTCCTGGCGAGTTGGCCTTTACGTATCCGTGGGACCTTTATATACACAAATAACATAATGTAAGCTAGCCTAACCCATTCTAACATCTCGGCGGTAATATTTGACATCATTCCTGGCGAGTTGGCCTCTACGTATCCGTGGGACCTTTATATACACAAATAACATAATGTAAGCTAGCCTAACCCAATCTAACATCTCGGCGGTAATATTTGACCACATTCCTGGCTTGTTGGCCTCTGCGTCTCCGTAGAACCTTTATTTACTTCAATAACGTAATATAACTTAACCTAACCCAATCTAACATCTCGGCGGTAATATTTGACCACATTCCTGTCTTGTTGGCCTCTACGTCTCCGTGGGACCTTTATATACATCAATAACGTAATATAACCTAACCTAACCCAACCTAACATCTCGGCGATAATATTTGACCACATTCCTGGCTTGTTGGACTCTACCTCTACGTGGGACCTTTATATACATCTATAACGTAATATAACCTAACCTAACCCAACCTAACATCTCGGCGGTAATATTTGAAAACATTCCTGGCGAGTTGGCCTCTACGTCTCCGTGGGACCTTTATATACACAAATAACATAATGTAAGCTAGCCTAACCCAATCTAACATCTCGGCGGTAATATTTGACCACATTCCTGGCTTGTTGGCCTCTGCGTCTCCGTAGAACCTTTATATACTTCAATAACGTAATATAACTTAACCTAACCCAATCTAACATCTCGGCGGTAATATTTGACCACATTCCTGTCTTGTTGGCCTCTACGTCTCCGTGGGACCTTTATATACATCAATAACGTAATATAACCTAACCTAACCCAACCTAACATCTCGGCGATAATATTTGACCACATTCCTGGCTTCTTGGACTCTACCTCTACGTGGGACCTTTATATACATCTATAACGTAATATAACCTAACCTAACCCAACCTAACATCTCGGCGGTAATATTTGAAAACATTCCTGGCGAGTTGGCCTCTACGTCTCCGTGGGACCTTTATATACATCTATAACGTAATATAACCTAACCTAACCCAACCTAACATCTCGGCGGTAATATTTGACAACATACCTGCCGAGTTGGCCCCTACGTCTCCGTGGGACATTTATATACATCAATAACGTAATATAACCTAACCTAACCCAACCTAACATCTCGGCGGTAATATTTGACAACATACCTGCCGAGTTGGCCTCTACGTCTCCGTTTGACCTTCATATACATCAATAACGTAATATAACGTAACCTAACCCAACCTATCATCTCGGCGGTAATATTTGACAACATTCCTGGCGAGTTGGCCTTTACGTCTCCGTGGGACCTTTCTATACATCAATAACGTAATATAACCTAACCTATCGCAACCTGACATCTCGGCGGTAATATTCGACAACATTCCTGGCGAGTTGGCCTCTACGTCCCCGTTTGACCTTCATATACATCAATAACTTTATTTAACCTAACCTAACCCAACCTATCACCTCGGCGGTAATATTTGACAACATTCCGGGCGATTTGGCCTCTACGTCTCCGTGGGACCTTTATATACATCAATAACGTAATATAACCTAACATAACCCAACCTAACATCTCGGCGGTAATATTTGACATCATTCCTGGCGTGTTGGCATCTACGTCTCCGTTTGACCTTCATATACATCAATAACGTAATATAACCTAACCTAACACAACCTATCATCTCGGCGGTAATATTTGACATCATTCCTGGCGAGTTGGCCTCTACGTCTCCGTTTGACCTTCATATACATCAATAACGTAATATAACCTAACCTTACCCAACCTATCATCTCGGCGGTAATATTTGACCACATTCCTGGCTTGTTGGACTCTACCTCTACGTGGGACCTTTATATACATCAATAACGTAACATAACCTAACCTAACCCAAACTAACATCTCGGCGGTAATATTTGACCACATTCCTGTCTTGTTGGCCTCTACGTCTCCGTGGGACCTTTATATACATCAATAACGTAATATAACCTAACCTAACCCAACCTAACATCTCGGCGATAATATTTGACCACATTCCTGGCTTGTTGGACTCTACCTCTACGTGGGACCTTTATATACATCTATAACGTAATATAACCTAACCTAACCCAACCTAACATCTCGGCGGTAATATTTGAAAACATTCCTGGCGAGTTGGCCTCTACGTCTCCGTGGGACCTTTATATACACAAATAACATAATGTAAGCTAGCCTAACCCAATCTAACATCTCGGCGGTAATATTTGACCACATTCCTGGCTTGTTGGCCTCTGCGTCTCCGTAGAACCTTTATATACTTCAATAACGTAATATAACTTAACCTAACCCAATCTACCATCTCGGCGGTAATATTTGACCACATTCCTGTCTTGTTGGCCTCTACGTCTCCGTGGGACCTTTATATACATCAATAACGTAATATAACCTAACCTAACCCAACCTAACATCTCGGCGATAATATTTGACCACATTCCTGGCTTGTTGGACTCTACCTCTACGTGGGACCTTTATATACATCTATAACGTAATATAACCTAACCTAACATAAACCTATCATCTCGGCGGTAATATTTGACAACATACCTGGCGAGTTTGCCTCTACGTCTCCGTGAGATCTTTATATACATCAATAACGTAATATAACATAACCTAACCCAACCTATCTTCTCGGCGGTAATATTTGACAACATTCCTGGCGAGTTGGCTTCTCCGTTTCCGTGGACCCATTATATACATCAATAACGTAATATAACCTAACCTTACCCAACCTATCATCTCGGAGGTAATATTTGACCACATTCCTGGCGAGTTGGCCTTTACGTATCCGTGGGACCTTTATATACACAAATAACATAATGTAAGCTAGCCTAACCCATTCTAACATCTCGGCGGTAATATTTGACATCATTCCTGGCGAGTTGGCCTCTACGTATCCGTGGGACCTTTATATACACAAATAACATAATGTAAGCTAGCCTAACCCAATCTAACATCTCGGCGGTAATATTTGACCACATTCCTGGCTTGTTGGCCTCTGCGTCTCCGTAGAACCTTTATTTACTTCAATAACGTAATATAACTTAACCTAACCCAATCTAACATCTCGGCGGTAATATTTGACCACATTCCTGTCTTGTTGGCCTCTACGTCTCCGTGGGACCTTTATATACATCAATAACGTAATATAACCTAACCTAACCCAACCTAACATCTCGGCGATAATATTTGACCACATTCCTGGCTTGTTGGACTCTACCTCTACGTGGGACCTTTATATACATCTATAACGTAATATAACCTAACCTAACCCAACCTAACATCTCGGCGGTAATATTTGAAAACATTCCTGGCGAGTTGGCCTCTACGTCTCCGTGGGACCTTTATATACACAAATAACATAATGTAAGCTAGCCTAACCCAATCTAACATCTCGGCGGTAATATTTGACCACATTCCTGGCTTGTTGGCCTCTGCGTCTCCGTAGAACCTTTATATACTTCAATAACGTAATATAACTTAACCTAACCCAATCTAACATCTCGGCGGTAATATTTGACCACATTCCTGTCTTGTTGGCCTCTACGTCTCCGTGGGACCTTTATATACATCAATAACGTAATATAACCTAACCTAACCCAACCTAACATCTCGGCGATAATATTTGACCACATTCCTGGCTTCTTGGACTCTACCTCTACGTGGGACCTTTATATACATCTATAACGTAATATAACCTAACCTAACCCAACCTAACATCTCGGCGGTAATATTTGAAAACATTCCTGGCGAGTTGGCCTCTACGTCTCCGTGGGACCTTTATATACATCTATAACGTAATATAACCTAACCTAACCCAACCTAACATCTCGGCGGTAATATTTGACAACATACCTGCCGAGTTGGCCCCTACGTCTCCGTGGGACATTTATACACATCAATAACGTAATATAACCTAACCTAACCCAACCTAACATCTCGGCGGTAATATTTGACAACATACCTGCCGAGTTGGCCTCTACGTCTCCGTTTGACCTTCATATACATCAATAACGTAATATAACGTAACCTAACCCAACCTATCATCTCGGCGGTAATATTTGACAACATTCCTGGCGAGTTGGCCTTTACGTCTCCGTGGGACCTTTCTATACATCAATAACGTAATATAACCTAACCTATCGCAACCTGACATCTCGGCGGTAATATTCGACAACATTCCTGGCGAGTTGGCCTCTACGTCCCCGTTTGACCTTCATATACATCAATAACTTTATTTAACCTAACCTAACCCAACCTATCACCTCGGCGGTAATATTTGACAACATTCCGGGCGATTTGGCCTCTACGTCTCCGTGGGACCTTTATATACATCAATAACGTAATATAACCTAACATAACCCAACCTAACATCTCGGCGGTAATATTTGACATCATTCCTGGCGTGTTGGCATCTACGTCTCCGTTTGACCTTCATATACATCAATAACGTAATATAACCTAACCTAACACAACCTATCATCTCGGCGGTAATATTTGACATCATTCCTGGCGAGTTGGCCTCTACGTCTCCGTTTGACCTTCATATACATCAATAACGTAATATAACCTAACCTTACCCAACCTATCATCTCGGCGGTAATATTTGACCACATTCCTGGCGAGTTGGCCTCTACGTATCCGTGGGACCTTTATATACACAAATAACATAATGTAAGCTAGCCTAACCCAATCTAACATCTCGGCGGTAATATTTGACCACATTCCTGGCTTGTTGGCCTCTGCGTCTCCGTAGAACCTTTATATACTTCAATAACGTAATATAACTTAACCTAACCCAATCTAACATCTCGGCGGTAATATTTGACCACATTCCTGTCTTGTTGGCCTCTACGTCTCCGTGGGACCTTTATATATATCAATAACGTAATATAACCTAACCTAACCCAACCTAACATCTCGGCGATAATATTTGACCACATTCCTGGCTTGTTGGACTCTACCTCTACGTGGGACTTTTATATACATCTATAACGTAATATAACCTAACCTAACCCAACCTAACATCTCGGCGGTAATATTTGACCACATTCCTGGCTTGTTGGCCTCTACGTCTCCGTAGGACCTTTATATAATTCAATAAAGTAATATAACCTAGCCTAACCCAATCTAACATTTCGGCGGTAATATTTGACCACATTCCTGTCTTGTTGGCCTCTACGTCTCCGTGGGACATTTATATACATCAATAATGTAATGTAACCTAACCTAACCCAACCTAACATCTCGGCGGTAATATTTGACATCATTCCTGGCGAGTTGGCCTCTACGTATCCGTGGGACCTTTATATACACAAATAACATAATGTAAGCTAGCCTAACCCAATCTAACATCTCGGCGGTAATATTTGACCACATTCCTGGCTTGTTGGCCTCTGCGTCTCCGTAGAACCTTTATTTACTTCAATAACGTAATATAACTTAACCTAACCCAATCTAACATCTCGGCGGTAATATTTGACCACATTCCTGTCTTGTTGGCCTCTACGTCTCCGTGGGACCTTTATATACATCAATAACGTAATATAACCTAACCTAACCCAACCTAACATCTCGGCGATAATATTTGACCACATTCCTGGCTTGTTGGACTCTACCTCTACGTGGGACCTTTATATACATCTATAACGTAATATAACCTAACCTAACCCAACCTAACATCTCGGCGGTAATATTTGAAAACATTCCTGGCGAGTTGGCCTCTACGTCTCCGTGGGACCTTTATATACACAAATAACATAATGTAAGCTAGCCTAACCCAATCTAACATCTCGGCGGTAATATTTGACCACATTCCTGGCTTGTTGGCCTCTGCGTCTCCGTAGAACCTTTATATACTTCAATAACGTAATATAACTTAACCTAACCCAATCTAACATCTCGGCGGTAATATTTGACCACATTCCTGTCTTGTTGGCCTCTGCGTCTCCGTGGGACCTTTATATACATCAATAACGTAATATAACCTAACCTAACCCAACCTAACATCTCGGCGATAATATTTGACCACATTCCTGGCTTGTTGGACTCTACCTCTACGTGGGACCTTTATATACATCAATAACATTATATAAGCTAGCCTAACCCAATCTAACTTCTCGGCGGTAATAATTGACCACATTCCTAGCTTGTTGGCCTCTACGTCTCCGTAGGACCTTTATATAATTCAATAACGTAATATAACCTAGCCTAACCCAACCTATCATCTCGGCGGTAATATTTGACATCATTCCTGGCGAGTTGGCCTCTACGTCTCCGTTTGACCTTCATATACATCAATAACGTAATATAACGTAACCTAACCTAACCTATCATCTCGGCGGTAATATTTGACCACATTACTGGCTTGTTGGCCTCTACGTCTCCGTAGGACCTTTATATAATTCAATAAAGTAATATAACCTAGCCTAACCCAATCTAACATTTCGGCGGTAATACTTGACCACGTTCCTGTCTTGTTTGCCTCTACGTCTCCGTGGGACATTTATATACATCAATAATGTAATGTAACCTAACCTAACCCAACCTAACATCTCGGCGGTAATATTTGACATCATTCCTGGCGAGTTGGCCTCTACGTCTCCGTTTGACCTTCATATACATCAATAATGTAATATAACCTAACCTAACGCAAACTAACATCTCGGCGGTAATATTTGACAACATTCCTGGCGAGTTGGCCTCTACGTCTCCGTTTAACCTTCATATACATCAATAACTTAATATAACCTAACCTATCCCAAACTAACATCTCGGCGGTAATATTTGACAACATTCCTGGCGAGTTGGCTTCTCCGTTTCCGTGGACCCATTATATACATCAATAACGTAATATAACCTAACCTAACCCAAGCTAACATCTCGGCGGTAATATTTGACCACATTCCTGGCTTGTTGGCCTCTACGTCCCCGTGGGACCTTTATATACATCAATAACGTAACATAACCTAACCTAACCCAAACTAACATCTCGGCGGTAATATTTGTCCACATTCCTGGCTTGTTGGCCTCTACCTCTACGTGGGACCTTTATATACATCAATAACGTAATATAACCTATCCTTACCCAACCTATCACCTCGACGGTAATATTTGACAACATTCCGGGCGATTTGGCCTCTACGTCTCCGTGGGACCTTTATAAACATAAATAACATAATATAACCTAACCTAACCCAACCTAACATCTCGGCGGTAATATTTGACCACTATCCTGTCTTGTTGGCCTCTACATCTCCGTGGGACCTTTATATACATCTATAACGTAATATAACTTAACCTAACCCAAACTAACATCTCGGCGGTACTATTTGACAACATACCTGGCGAGTAGGCCTCTACGTCTCCGTGGGACCTTCATATACATCAATAACATAATATAACCTAACCTAACCCATCCTAACATCTCGGCGATAATGTTTACATCATTCCTGGCGAGTTGGCTTCTCCGTCTCCGTGGGACTTTTATATACATCAATCACGTAATATAACCTAACCTAACCCAACCTAACATCTCGGCGGTAATATTTGACAACATACCTGCCGAGTTGGCCTCTACGTCTCCGTGGGACATTTATATACATCAATAACGTAATATAACCTAACCTAACCCAACCTAACATCTCGGCGGTAATATTTGACAACATACCTGCCGAGTTGGACTCTACGTCTCCGTTTGACCTTCATATACATCAATAACGTAATATAACGTAACCTAACCCAACCTATCATCTCGGCGGTAATATTTGACAACATTCCTGGCGAGTTGGCCTTTACGTCTCCGTGGGACCTTTCTATACATCAATAACGTAATATAACCTAACCTATCGCAACCTGACATCTCGGCGGTAATATTCGACAACATTCCTGGCGAGTTGGCCTCTACGTCCCCGTTTGACCTTCATATACATCAATAACTTTATTTAACCTAACCTAACCCAACCTATCACCTCGGCGGTAATATTTGACCACATTCCTGGCTTGTTGGCCTCTACGTCTCCGTGGGACCTTTATATACATCAATAACATAATATAAGCTAGCCTAACCCAATCTAACATCTCGGCGGTAATAATTGACCACATTCCTAGCTTGTTGGCCTCTACGTCTCCGTAGGACCTTTATATAATTCAATAACGTAATATAACCTAGCCTAACCCAAACTATCATCTCGGCGGTAATATTTGACATCATTCCTGGCGAGTTGGCCACTACGTCTCCGTTTGACCTTCATATACATCAATAACGTAATATAACGTAACCTAACCTAACCTATCATCTCGGCGGTAATATTTGACCACATTCCTGGCTTGTTGGCCTCCACGTCTCCGTGGGACCTTTATATACATAAATAGCATAATGTAAGCTAGCCTAACCCAATCTAACATTTCGGCGGTAATATTTGACCACATTCCTGTCTTGTTGGCCTCTACGTCTCCGTGGGACATTTATATACATCAATAATGTAATGTAACCTAACCTAACCCAACCTAACATCTCGGCGGTAATATTTGACATCATTCCTGGCGAGTTGGCCTCTACGTCTCCGTTTGACCTTCATATACATCAATAATGTAATATAACCTAACCTAACGCAAACTAGCATCTCGGCGGTAATATTTGACAACATTCCTGGCGAGTTGGCCTCTACGTCTCCGTTTGACCTTCATATACATCAATAACGTAATATAACCTAACCTAACCCAACCTAACATCTCGGCGGTAATATTTGACAACATACCTGCCGAGTTGACCTCTACGTCTCCGTTTGACCTTCATATACATCAATAACGTAATATAACCTAACCTTACCCAACCTATCATCTCGGCGGCAATATTTGACCACATTCCTGGCGAGTTGGCCTCTACGTATCCGTGGGCCTTTATATACACAAATAACATAATGTAAGCTAGCCTAGCCCAATCTAACATCTCGGCGGTAATATTTGACCACATTCCTGGCTTGTTGGCCTCTGCATCTCCGTGGAACCTTTATATACTTCGATAACGTAATATAACCTAACCTAACCTAACCTATCATCTCGGCGGTAATATTTGACCACATTCCTGGCTTGTTGGCCTCCACGTCTCCGTGGGACCTTTATATACATAAATAACATAATATAAGCTAGCCTAACCCAATCTAACATCTCGGCGGTAATATTTGACCACATTCCTGGCTTGTTGGCCTCTACGTCTTCGTAGGACCTTTATATACATCAATAATGTAATGTAACCTAACATAACACAACCTAACATCTCGGCGGTAATATTTGACATCATTCCTGGCGTTTTGGCTTCTACGTCTCCGTTTGAACTTCATATACATCAATAACGTAATAGAACCTAACCTAACCCAACCTAACATCTCGGCGGTAATATTTGACAACATACCTGCCGAGTTGGCCTCTACGTCTCCGTGGGACATTTATATACATCAATAACGTAATATAACCTAACCTAACCCAACCTAACATCTCGGCGGTACTATTTGACAACATACCTGGCGAGTTGGCCTCTACGTCTCCGTGGGACCTTCATATACATCAATAACATAATATAAGCTAGCCTAACCCAATCTAACATCTCGGCGGTAATATTTGACAACATACCTGGCGAGTTTGCCTCTACGTCTCCGTGAGATCTTTATATACATCAATAACGTAATATAACCTAACCTAACCCAACCTAACATCTCGGCGATAATATTTGACCACATTCCTGGCTTCTTGGACTCTACCTCTACGTGGGACCTTTATATACATCTATAACGTAATATAACCTAACCTAACCCAACCTAACATCTCGGCGGTAATATTTGAAAACATTCCTGGCGAGTTGGCCTCTACGTCTCCGTGGGACCTTTATATACATCTATAACGTAATATAACCTAACCTAACCCAACCTAACATCTCGGCGGTAATATTTGACAACATACCTGCCGAGTTGGCCCCTACGTCTCCGTGGGACATTTATATACATCAATAACGTAATATAACCTAACCTAACCCAACCTAACATCTCGGCGGTAATATTTGACAACATACCTGCCGAGTTGGCCTCTACGTCTCCGTTTGACCTTCATATACATCAATAACGTAATATAACGTAACCTAACCCAACCTATCATCTCGGCGGTAATATTTGACAACATTCCTGGCGAGTTGGCCTTTACGTCTCCGTGGGACCTTTCTATACATCAATAACGTAATATAACCTAACCTATCGCAACCTGACATCTCGGCGGTAATATTCGACAACATTCCTGGCGAGTTGGCCTCTACGTCCCCGTTTGACCTTCATATACATCAATAACTTTATTTAACCTAACCTAACCCAACCTATCACCTCGGCGGTAATATTTGACAACATTCCGGGCGATTTGGCCTCTACGTCTCCGTGGGACCTTTATATACATCAATAACGTAATATAACCTAACATAACCCAACCTAACATCTCGGCGGTAATATTTGACATCATTCCTGGCGTGTTGGCATCTACGTCTCCGTTTGACCTTCATATACATCAATAACGTAATATAACCTAACCTAACACAACCTATCATCTCGGCGGTAATATTTGACATCATTCCTGGCGAGTTGGCCTCTACGTCTCCGTTTGACCTTCATATACATCAATAACGTAATATAACCTAACCTTACCCAACCTATCATCTCGGCGGTAATATTTGACCACATTCCTGGCGAGTTGGCCTCTACGTATCCGTGGGACCTTTATATACACAAATAACATAATGTAAGCTAGCCTAACCCAATCTAACATCTCGGCGGTAATATTTGACCACATTCCTGGCTTGTTGGCCTCTGCGTCTCCGTAGAACCTTTATATACTTCAATAACGTAATATAACTTAACCTAACCCAATCTAACATCTCGGCGGTAATATTTGACCACATTCCTGTCTTGTTGGCCTCTACGTCTCCGTGGGACCTTTATATATATCAATAACGTAATATAACCTAACCTAACCCAACCTAACAGCTCGGCGATAATATTTGACCACATTCCTGGCTTGTTGGACTCTACCTCTACGTGGGACTTTTATATACATCTATAACGTAATATAACCTAACCTAACCCAACCTAACATCTCGGCGGTAATATTTGACCACATTCCTGGCTTGTTGGCCTCTACGTCTCCGTAGGACCTTTATATAATTCAATAAAGTAATATAACCTAGCCTAACCCAATCTAACATTTCGGCGGTAATATTTGACCACATTCCTGTCTTGTTGGCCTCTACGTCTCCGTGGGACATTTATATACATCAATAATGTAATGTAACCTAACCTAACCCAACCTAACATCTCGGCGGTAATATTTGACGTCATTCCTGGCGAGTTGGCCTCTACGTATCCGTGGGACCTTTATATACACAAATAACATAATGTAAGCTAGCCTAACCCAATCTAACATCTCGGCGGTAATATTTGACCACATTCCTGGCTTGTTGGCCTCTGCGTCTCCGTAGAACCTTTATTTACTTCAATAACGTAATATAACTTAACCTAACCCAATCTAACATCTCGGCGGTAATATTTGACCACATTCCTGTCTTGTTGGCCTCTACGTCTCCGTGGGACCTTTATATACATCAATAACGTAATATAACCTAACCTAACCCAACCTAACATCTCGGCGATAATATTTGACCACATTCCTGGCTTTTTGGACTCTACCTCTACGTGGGACCTTTATATACATCTATAACGTAATATAACCTAACCTAACGCAACCTAACATCTCGGCGGCAATATTTGACAACATACCTGCCGAGTTGGACTCTACGTCTCCGTTTGACCTTCATATACATCAATAACGTAATATAACGTAACCTAACCCAACCTATCATCTCGGCGGTAATATTTGACAACATTCCTGGCGAGTTGGCCTTTACGTCTCCGTGGGACCTTTCTATACATCAATAACGTAATATAACCTAACCTATCGCAACCTGACATCTCGGCGGTAATATTCGACAACATTCCTGGCGAGTTGGCCTCTACGTCCCCGTTTGACCTTCATATACATCAATAACTTTATTTAACCTAACCTAACCCAACCTATCACCTCGGCGGTAATATTTGACAACATTCCGGGCGATTTGGCCTCTACGTCTCCGTGGGACCTTTATATACATCAATAACGTAATATAACCTAACATAACCCAACCTAACATCTCGGCGGTAATATTTGACATCATTCCTGGCGTGTTGGCATCTACGTCTCCGTTTGACCTTCATATACATCAATAACGTAATATAACCTAACCTAACACAACCTATCATCTCGGCGGTAATATTTGACATCATTCCTGGCGAGTTGGCCTCTACGTCTCCGTTTGACCTTCATATACATCAATAACGTAATATAACCTAACCTTACCCAACCTATCATCTCGGCGGTAATATTTGACCACATTCCTGGCGAGTTGGCCTCTACGTATCCGTGGGACCTTTATATACACAAATAACATAATGTAAGCTAGCCTAACCCAATCTAACATCTCGGCGGTAATATTTGACCACATTCCTGGCTTGTTGGCCTCTGCGTCTCCGTAGAACCTTTATATACTTCAATAACGTAATATAACTTAACCTAACCCAATCTAACATCTCGGCGGTAATATTTGACCACATTCCTGTCTTGTTGGCCTCTACGTCTCCGTGGGACCTTTATATATATCAATAACGTAATATAACCTAACCTAACCCAACCTAACAGCTCGGCGATAATATTTGACCACATTCCTGGCTTGTTGGACTCTACCTCTACGTGGGACTTTTATATACATCTATAACGTAATATAACCTAACCTAACCCAACCTAACATCTCGGCGGTAATATTTGACCACATTCCTGGCTTGTTGGCCTCTACGTCTCCGTAGGACCTTTATATAATTCAATAAAGTAATATAACCTAGCCTAACCCAATCTAACATTTCGGCGGTAATATTTGACCACATTCCTGTCTTGTTGGCCTCTACGTCTCCGTGGGACATTTATATACATCAATAATGTAATGTAACCTAACCTAACCCAACCTAACATCTCGGCGGTAATATTTGACGTCATTCCTGGCGAGTTGGCCTCTACGTATCCGTGGGACCTTTATATACACAAATAACATAATGTAAGCTAGCCTAACCCAATCTAACATCTCGGCGGTAATATTTGACCACATTCCTGGCTTGTTGGCCTCTGCGTCTCCGTAGAACCTTTATTTACTTCAATAACGTAATATAACTTAACCTAACCCAATCTAACATCTCGGCGGTAATATTTGACCACATTCCTGTCTTGTTGGCCTCTACGTCTCCGTGGGACCTTTATATACATCAATAACGTAATATAACCTAACCTAACCCAACCTAAAATCTCGGCGATAATATTTGACCACATTCCTGGCTTTTTGGACTCTACCTCTACGTGGGACCTTTATATACATCTATAACGTAATATAACCTAACCTAACCCAACCTAACATCTCGGCGGCAATATTTGACAACATACCTGCCGAGTTGGACTCTACGTCTCCGTTTGACCTTCATATACATCAATAACGTAATATAACGTAACCTAACCCAACCTATCATCTCGGCGGTAATATTTGACAACATTCCTGGCGAGTTGGCCTTTACGTCTCCGTGGGACCTTTCTATACATCAATAACGTAATATAACCTAACCTATCGCAACCTGACATCTCGGCGGTAATATTCGACAACATTCCTGGCGAGTTGGCCTCTACGTCCCCGTTTGACCTTCATATACATCAATAACTTTATTTAACCTAACCTAACCCAACCTATCACCTCGGCGGTAATATTTGACAACATTCCGGGCGATTTGGCCTCTACGTCTCCGTGGGACCTTTATATACATCAATAACGTAATATAACCTAACATAACCCAACCTAACATCTCGGCGGTAATATTTGACATCATTCCTGGCGTGTTGGCATCTACGTCTCCGTTTGACCTTCATATACATCAATAACGTAATATAACCTAACCTAACACAACCTATCATCTCGGCGGTAATATTTGACATCATTCCTGGCGAGTTGGCCTCTACGTCTCCGTTTGACCTTCATATACATCAATAACGTAATATAACCTAACCTTACCCAACCTATCATCTCGGCGGTAATATTTGACCACATTCCTGGCGAGTTGGCCTCTACGTATCCGTGGGACCTTTATATACACAAATAACATAATGTAAGCTAGCCTAACCCAATCTAACATCTCGGCGGTAATATTTGACCACATTCCTGGCTTGTTGGCCTCTGCGTCTCCGTAGAACCTTTATATACTTCAATAACGTAATATAACTTAACCTAACCCAATCTAACATCTCGGCGGTAATATTTGACCACATTCCTGTCTTGTTGGCCTCTACGTCTCCGTGGGACCTTTATATATATCAATAACGTAATATAACCTAACCTAACCCAACCTAACATCTCGGCGATAATATTTGACCACATTCCTGGCTTGTTGGACTCTACCTCTACGTGGGACTTTTATATACATCTATAACGTAATATAACCTAACCTAACCCAACCTAACATCTCGGCGGTAATATTTGACCACATTCCTGGCTTGTTGGCCTCTACGTCTCCGTAGGACCTTTATATAATTCAATAAAGTAATATAACCTAGCCTAACCCAATCTAACATTTCGGCGGTAATATTTGACCACATTCCTGTCTTGTTGGCCTCTACGTCTCCGTGGGACATTTATATACATCAATAATGTAATGTAACCTAACCTAACCCAACCTAACATCTCGGCGGTAATATTTGACATCATTCCTGGCGAGTTGGCCTCTACGTATCCGTGGGACCTTTATATACACAAATAACATAATGTAAGCTAGCCTAACCCAATCTAACATCTCGGCGGTAATATTTGACCACATTCCTGGCTTGTTGGCCTCTGCGTCTCCGTAGAACCTTTATTTACTTCAATAACGTAATATAACTTAACCTAACCCAATCTAACATCTCGGCGGTAATATTTGACCACATTCCTGTCTTGTTGGCCTCTACGTCTCCGTGGGACCTTTATATACATCAATAACGTAATATAACCTAACCTAACCCAACCTAACATCTCGGCGATAATATTTGACCACATTCCTGGCTTGTTGGACTCTACCTCTACGTGGGACCTTTATATACATCTATAACGTAATATAACCTAACCTAACCCAACCTAACATCTCGGCGGTAATATTTGAAAACATTCCTGGCGAGTTGGCCTCTACGTCTCCGTGGGACCTTTATATACACAAATAACATAATGTAAGCTAGCCTAACCCAATCTAACATCTCGGCGGTAATATTTGACCACATTCCTGGCTTGTTGGCCTCTGCGTCTCCGTAGAACCTTTATATACTTCAATAACGTAATATAACTTAACCTAACCCAATCTAACATCTCGGCGGTAATATTTGACCACATTCCTGTCTTGTTGGCCTCTGCGTCTCCGTGGGACCTTTATATACATAAATAACGTAATATAACCTAACCTTACCCAACCTAACATCTCGGCGATAATATTTGACCACATTCCTGGCTTGTTGGACTCTACCTCTACGTGGGACCTTTATATACATCAATAACATTATATAAGCTAGCCTAACCCAATCTAACTTCTCGGCGGTAATAATTGACCACATTCCTAGCTTGTTGGCCTCTACGTCTCCGTAGGACCTTTATATAATTCAATAACGTAATATAACCTAGCCTAACCCAACCTATCATCTCGGCGGTAATATTTGACATCATTCCTGGCGAGTTGGCCTCTACGTCTCCGTTTGACCTTCATATACATCAATAACGTAATATAACGTAACCTAACCTAACCTATCATCTCGGCGGTAATATTTGACCACATTACTGGCTTGTTGGCCTCTACGTCTCCGTAGGACCTTTATATAATTCAATAAAGTAATATAACCTAGCCTAACCCAATCTAACATTTCGGCGGTAATACTTGACCACGTTCCTGTCTTGTTTGCCTCTACGTCTCCGTGGGACATTTATATACATCAATAATGTAATGTAACCTAACCTAACCCAACCTAACATCTCGGCGGTAATATTTGACATCATTCCTGGCGAGTTGGCCTCTACGTCTCCGTTTGACCTTCATATACATCAATAATGTAATATAACCTAACCTAACGCAAACTAACATCTCGGCGGTAATATTTGACAACATTCCTGGCGAGTTGGCCTCTACGTCTCCGTTTAACCTTCATATACATCAATAACTTAATATAACCTAACCTATCCCAAACTAACATCTCGGCGGTAATATTTGACAACATTCCTGGCGAGTTGGCTTCTCCGTTTCCGTGGACCCATTATATACATCAATAACGTAATATAACCTAACCTAACCCAAGCTAACATCTCGGCGGTAATATTTGACCACATTCCTGGCTTGTTGGCCTCTACGTCCCCGTGGGACCTTTATATACATCAATAACGTAACATAACCTAACCTAACCCAAACTAACATCTCGGCGGTAATATTTGTCCACATTCCTGGCTTGTTGGCCTCTACCTCTACGTGGGACCTTTATATACATCAATAACGTAATATAACCTATCCTTACCCAACCTATCACCTCGACGGTAATATTTGACAACATTCCGGGCGATTTGGCCTCTACGTCTCCGTGGGACCTTTATAAACATAAATAACATAATATAACCTAACCTAACCCAACCTAACATCTCGGCGGTAATATTTGACCACTATCCTGTCTTGTTGGCCTCTACATCTCCGTGGGACCTTTATATACATCTATAACGTAATATAACTTAACCTAACCCAAACTAACATCTCGGCGGTACTATTTGACAACATACCTGGCGAGTAGGCCTCTACGTCTCCGTGGGACCTTCATATACATCAATAACATAATATAACCTAACCTAACCCATCCTAACATCTCGGCGATAATGTTTGACATCATTCCTGGCGAGTTGGCTTCTCCGTCTCCGTGGGACTTTTATATACATCAATCACGTAATATAACCTAACCTAACCCAACCTAACATCTCGGCGGTAATATTTGACAACATACCTGCCGAGTTGGCCTCTACGTCTCCGTGGGACATTTATATACATCAATAACGTAATATAACCTAACCTAACCCAACCTAACATCTCGGCGGTAATATTTGACAACATACCTGCCGAGTTGGACTCTACGTCTCCGTTTGACCTTCATATACATCAATAACGTAATATAACGTAACCTAACCCAACCTATCATCTCGGCGGTAATATTTGACAACATTCCTGGCGAGTTGGCCTTTACGTCTCCGTGGGACCTTTCTATACATCAATAACGTAATATAACCTAACCTATCGCAACCTGACATCTCGGCGGTAATATTCGACAACATTCCTGGCGAGTTGGCCTCTACGTCCCCGTTTGACCTTCATATACATCAATAACTTTATTTAACCTAACCTAACCCAACCTATCACCTCGGCGGTAATATTTGACAACATTCCGGGCGATTTGGCCTCTACGTCTCCGTGGGACCTTTATATATATCAATAACGTAATATAACCTAACATAACCCAACCTAACATCTCGGCGGTAATATTTGACATCATTCCTGGCGTGTTGGCATCTACGTCTCCGTTTGACCTTCATATACATCAATAACGTAATATAACCTAACCTAACCCATCCTAACATCTCGGCGATAATGTTTGACATCATTCCTGGCGAGTTGGCTTCTCCGTCTCCGTGGGACTTTTATATACATCAATCACGTAATATAACGTAACCTAACCCAACCTAACATCTCGGCGGTAATATTTGACCACATTCCTGGCTTGTTGGCCTCTACGTCTCCGTGGGACCTTTATATACATCAATAACATAATATAAGCTAGCCTAACCCAATCTAACATCTCGGCGGTAATAATTGACCACATTCCTAGCTTGTTGGCCTCTACGTCTCCGTAGGACCTTTATATAATTCAATAACGTAATATAACCTAGCCTAACCCAAACTATCATCTCGGCGGTAATATTTGACATCATTCCTGGCGAGTTGGCCACTACGTCTCCGTTTGACCTTCATATACATCAATAACGTAATATAACGTAACCTAACCTAACCTATCATCTCGGCGGTAATATTTGACCACATTCCTGGCTTGTTGGCGTCCACGTCTCCGTGGGACCTTTATATACATAAATAGCATAATGTAAGCTAGCCTAACCCAATCTAACATTTCGGCGGTAATATTTGACCACATTCCTGTCTTGTTGGCCTCTACGTCTCCGTGGGACATTTATATACATCAATAATGTAATGTAACCTAACCTAACCCAACCTAACATCTCGGCGGTAATATTTGACATCATTCCTGGCGAGTTGGCCTCTACGTCTCCGTTTGACCTTCATATACATCAATAATGTAATATAACCTAACCTAACGCAAACTAGCATCTCGGCGGTAATATTTGACAACATTCCTGGCGAGTTGGCCTCTACATCTCCGTTTGACCTTCATATACATCAATAACGTAATATAACCTAACCTAACCCAACCTAACATCTCGGCGGTAATATTTGACAACATACCTGCCGAGTTGGCCTCTACGTCTCCGTTTGACCTTCATATACATCAATAACGTAATATAACCTAACCTTACCCAACCTATCATCTCGGCGGCAATATTTGACCACATTCCTGGCGAGTTGGCCTCTACGTATCCGTGGGCCTTTATATACACAAATAACATAATGTAAGCTAGCCTAGCCCAATCTAACATCTCGGCGGTAATATTTGACCACATTCCTGGCTTGTTGGCCTCTGCGTCTCCGTGGAACCTTTATATACTTCGATAACGTAATATAACCTAACCTAACCTAACCTATCATCTCGGCGGTAATATTTGACCACATTCCTGGCTTGTTGGCCTCCACGTCTCCGTGGGACCTTTATATACATAAATAACATAATATAAGCTAGCCTAACCCAATCTAACATCTCGGCGGTAATATTTGACCACATTCCTGGCTTGTTGGCCTCTACGTCTTCGTAGGACCTTTATATACATCAATAATGTAATGTAACCTAACATAACACAACCTAACATCTCGGCGGTAATATTTGACATCATTCCTGGCGTTTTGGCTTCTACGTCTCCGTTTGAACTTCATATACATCAATAACGTAATAGAACCTAACCTAACCCAACCTAACATCTCGGCGGTAATATTTGACAACATACCTGCCGAGTTGGCCTCTACGTCTCCGTGGGACATTTATATACATCAATAACGTAATATAACCTAACCTAACCCAACCTAACATCTCGGCGGTACTATTTGACAACATACCTGGCGAGTTGGCCTCTACGTCTCCGTGGGACCTTCATATACATCAATAACATAATATAAGCTAGCCTAACCCAATCTAACATCTCGGCGGTAATATTTGACAACATACCTGGCGAGTTTGCCTCTACGTCTCCGTGAGATCTTTATATACATCAATAACGTAATATAACATAACCTAACCCAACCTATCTTCTCGGCGGTAATATTTGACAACATACCTGGCGAGTTGGCTTCTCCGTTTCCGTGGACCCATTATATACATCAATAACGTAATATAACCTGACCTAACCCAACCTAACATCTCGGCGGTAATATTTGACCACATTCCTGGCTTGTTGGCCTCTACGTCTCCGTGGGACCTTTATATACATCAATAACATAATATAAGCTAGCCTAACCCAATCTAACATCTCGGCGGTAATAATTGACCACATTCCTAGCTTGTTGGCCTCTACGTCTCCGTAGGACCTTTATATAATTCAATAACGTAATATAACCTAGCCTAACCCAACCTATCATCTCGGCGGTAATATTTGACATCATTCCTGGCGAGTTGGCCTCTACGTCTCCGTTTGACCTTCATATACATCAATAACGTAATATAACCTAACCTAACGCAAACTAACATCTCGGCGGTAATATTTGACAACATTCCTGGCGAGTTGGCCTCTACGTCTCCGTTTAACCTTCATATACATCAATAACTTAATATAACCTAACCTAACCCAAACTAACATCTCGGCGGTAATATTTGAAACATATCTGGCGAGTTGGCCTCTACGTCTCCGTGGGACCTTTATAAACATAAATAACATAATATAACCTAACCTAACCCAACCTAACATCTCGGCGGTAATATTTGACCACTATCCTGTCTTGTTGGCCTCTACATCTCCGTGGGACCTTTATATACATCTATAACGTAATATAACTTAACCTAACCCAAACTAACATCTCGGCGGTACTATTTGACAACATACCTGGCGAGTTGGCCTCTACGTCTCCGTGGGGCCTTCATATACATCAATAACATAATATAACTTAACCTAACCCATCCTAACATCTCGGCGATAATGTTTGACGTCATTCCTGGCGAGTTGGCTTCTCCGTCTCCGTGGGACTTTTATATACATCAATCACGTAATATAACCTAACCTAACCCAACCTAACATCTCGGCGGTAATATTTGACCACATTCCTGGCTTGTTGGCCTCCACGTCTCCTTGGGACCTTTATATACATAAATAACATAATATAAGCTAGCCTAACCCAATCTAACATCTCGGCGGTAATATTTGACCACATTCCTGGCTTGTTGGCCTCTGCGTCTCCGTAGAACCTTTATATACTTCAATAACGTAATATAACTTAACCTAACCCAATCTAACATCTCGGCGGTAATATTTGACCACATTCCTGTCTTGTTGGCCTCTACGTCTCCGTGGGACCTTTATATACATCAATAACGTAATATAACCTAACCTAACCCAACCTAACATCTCGGCGATAATATTTGACCACATTCCTGGCTTCTTGGACTCTACCTCTACGTGGGACCTTTATATACATCTATAACGTAATATAACCTAACCTAACCCAACCTAACATCTCGGCGGTAATATTTGAAAACATTCCTGGCGAGTTGGCCTCTACGTCTCCGTGGGACCTTTATATACATCTATAACGTAATATAACCTAACCTAACCCAACCTAACATCTCGGCGGTAATATTTGACAACATACCTGCCGAGTTGGCCCCTACGTCTCCGTGGGACATTTATATACATCAATAACGTAATATAACCTAACCTAACCCAACCTAACATCTCGGCGGTAATATTTGACAACATACCTGCCGAGTTGGCCTCTACGTCTCCGTTTGACCTTCATATACATCAATAACGTAATATAACGTAACCTAACCCAACCTATCATCTCGGCGGTAATATTTGACAACATTCCTGGCGAGTTGGCCTTTACGTCTCCGTGGGACCTTTCTATACATCAATAACGTAATATAACCTAACCTATCGCAACCTGACATCTCGGCGGTAATATTCGACAACATTCCTGGCGAGTTGGCCTCTACGTCCCCGTTTGACCTTCATATACATCAATAACTTTATTTAACCTAACCTAACCCAACCTATCACCTCGGCGGTAATATTTGACAACATTCCGGGCGATTTGGCCTCTACGTCTCCGTGGGACCTTTATATACATCAATAACGTAATATAACCTAACATAACCCAACCTAACATCTCGGCGGTAATATTTGACATCATTCCTGGCGTGTTGGCATCTACGTCTCCGTTTGACCTTCATATACATCAATAACGTAATATAACCTAACCTAACACAACCTATCATCTCGGCGGTAATATTTGACATCATTCCTGGCGAGTTGGCCTCTACGTCTCCGTTTGACCTTCATATACATCAATAACGTAATATAACCTAACCTTACCCAACCTATCATCTCGGCGGTAATATTTGACCACATTCCTGGCGAGTTGGCCTCTACGTATCCGTGGGACCTTTATATACACAAATAACATAATGTAAGCTAGCCTAACCCAATCTAACATCTCGGCGGTAATATTTGACCACATTCCTGGCTTGTTGGCTTCTGCGTCTCCGTAGAACCTTTATATACTTCAATAACGTAATATAACTTAACCTAACCCAATCTAACATCTCGGCGGTAATATTTGACCACATTCCTGTCTTGTTGGCCTCTACGTCTCCGTGGGACCTTTATATATATCAATAACGTAATATAACCTAACCTAACCCAACCTAACAGCTCGGCGATAATATTTGACCACATTCCTGGCTTGTTGGACTCTACCTCTACGTGGGACTTTTATATACATCTATAACGTAATATAACCTAACCTAACCCAACCTAACATCTCGGCGGTAATATTTGACCACATTCCTGGCTTGTTGGCCTCTACGTCTCCGTAGGACCTTTATATAATTCAATAAAGTAATATAACCTAGCCTAACCCAATCTAACATTTCGGCGGTAATATTTGACCACATTCCTGTCTTGTTGGCCTCTACGTCTCCGTGGGACATTTATATACATCAATAATGTAATGTAACCTAACCTAACCCAACCTAACATCTCGGCGGTAATATTTGACATCATTCCTGGCGAGTTGGCCTCTACGTATCCGTGGGACCTTTATATACACAAATAACATAATGTAAGCTAGCCTAACCCAATCTAACATCTCGGCGGTAATATTTGACCACATTCCTGGCTTGTTGGCCTCTGCGTCTCCGTAGAACCTTTATTTACTTCAATAACGTAATATAACTTAACCTAACCCAATCTAACATCTCGGCGGTAATATTTGACCACATTCCTGTCTTGTTGGCCTCTACGTCTCCGTGGGACCTTTATATACATCAATAACGTAATATAACCTAACCTAACCCAACCTAACATCTCGGCGATAATATTTGACCACATTCCTGGCTTGTTGGACTCTACCTCTACGTGGGACCTTTATATACATCTATAACGTAATATAACCTAACCTAACCCAACCTAACATCTCGGCGGTAATATTTGAAAACATTCCTGGCGAGTTGGCCTCTACGTCTCCGTGGGACCTTTATATACACAAATAACATAATGTAAGCTAGCCTAACCCAATCTAACATCTCGGCGGTAATATTTGACCACATTCCTGGCTTGTTGGCCTCTGCGTCTCCGTAGAACCTTTATATACTTCAATAACGTAATATAACTTAACCTAACCCAATCTAACATCTCGGCGGTAATATTTGACCACATTCCTGTCTTGTTGGCCTCTGCGTCTCCGTGGGACCTTTATATACATCAATAACGTAATATAACCTAACCTAACCCAACCTAACATCTCGGCGATAATATTTGACCACATTCCTGGCTTGTTGGACTCTACCTCTACGTGGGACCTTTATATACATCAATAACATTATATAAGCTAGCCTAACCCAATCTAACTTCTCGGCGGTAATAATTGACCACATTCCTAGCTTGTTGGCCTCTACGTCTCCGTAGGACCTTTATATAATTCAATAACGTAATATAACCTAGCCTAACCCAACCTATCATCTCGGCGGTAATATTTGACATCATTCCTGGCGAGTTGGCCTCTACGTCTCCGTTTGACCTTCATATACATCAATAACGTAATATAACGTAACCTAACCTAACCTATCATCTCGGCGGTAATATTTGACCACATTACTGGCTTGTTGGCCTCTACGTCTTCGTAGGACCTTTATATAATTCAATAAAGTAATATAACCTAGCCTAACCCAATCTAACATTTCGGCGGTAATATTTGACCACATTCCTGTCTTGTTGGACTCTACGTCTCCGTGGGACATTTATATACATCAATAATGTAATGTAACCTAACATAACACAACCTAACATCTCGGCGGTAATATTTGACATCATTCCTGGCGTTTTGGCTTCTACGTCTCCGTTTGAACTTCATATACATCAATAACGTAATAGAACCTAACCTAACCCAACCTAACATCTCGGCGGTAATATTTGACAACATACCTGCCGAGTTGGCCTCTACGTCTCCGTGGGACATTTATATACATCAATAACGTAATATAACCTAACCTAACCCAACCTAACATCTCGGCGGTACTATTTGACAACATACCTGGCGAGTTGGCCTCTACGTCTCCGTGGGACCTTCATATACATCAATAACATAATATAAGCTAGCCTAACCCAATCTAACATCTCGGCGGTAATATTTGACAACATACCTGTGGAGTTTGCCTCTACGTCTCCGTGAGATCTTTATATACATCAATAACGTAATATAACATAACCTAACCCAACCTATCTTCTCGGCGGTAATATTTGACAACATTCCTGGCGAGTTGGCTTCTCCGTTTCCGTGGACCCATTATATACATCAATAACGTAATATAACCTAACCTAACCCAAGCTAACATCTCGGCGGTAATATTTGACATCATTCCTGGCGAGTTGGCTTCTCCGTCTCCGTGGGACTTTTATATACATCAATCACGTAATATAACCTAACCTAACCCAACCTAACATCTCGGCGGTAATATTTGACAACATACCTGCCGAGTTGGCCTCTACGTCTCCGTGGGACATTTACATACATCAATAACGTAATATAACCTAACCTAACCCAACCTAACATCTCGGCGGTAATATTTGACAACATACCTGCCGAGTTGGCCTCTACGTCTCCGTTTGACCTTCATATACATCAATAACGTAATATAACGTAACCTAACCCAACCTATCATCTCGGCGGTAATATTTGACAACATTCCTGGCGAGTTGGCCTTTACGTCTCCGTGGGACCTTTCTATACATCAATAACGTAATATAACCTAACCTATCGCAACCTAACATCTCGGCGGTAATATTCGACAACATTCCTGGCGAGTTGGCCTCTACGTCCCCGTTTGACCTTCATATACATCAATAACTTTATATAACCTAACCTAACCCAACCTATCACCTCGGCGGTAATATTTGACAACATTCCGGGCGATTTGGCCTCTACGTCTCCGTGGGACCTTTATATACATCAATAACGTAATATAACCTAACATAACCCAACCTATCATCTCGGCGGTAATATTTGACATCATTCCTGGCGAGTTGGCCTCTACGTCTCCGTTTGACCTTCATATACATCAATAACGTGATATAACCTAACCTTACCCAACCTATCATCTCGGCGGTAATATTTGACCACATTCCTGGCGAGTTGGCCTCTACGTATCCGTGGGACCTTTATATACACAAATAACATAATGTAAGCTAGCCTAGCCCAATCTAACATCTCGGTGGCAATATTTGACCACATTCCTGGCTTGTTGGCCTCTGCGTCTCCGTAGAACCTTTATATACTTCAATAACGTAATATAACCTAACCTAACCTAACATATCATCTCGGCGGTAATATTTGACCACATTCCTGGCTTGTTGGCCTCCACGTCTCCGTGGGACCTTTATATACATAAATAACATAATATAAGCTAGCCTAACCCAATCTAACATCTCGGCGGTAATATTTGACCACATTCCTGGCTTGTTGGCCTCTACGTCTTCGTAGGACCTTTATATAATTCAATAAAGTAATATAACCTAGCCTAACCCAATCTAGCATTTCGGCGGTAATATTTGACCACATTCCTGTCTTGTTGGCCTCTACGTCTCCGTGGGACATTTATATACATCAATAATGTAATGTAACCTAACATAACCCAACCTAACATCTCGGCGGTAATATTTGACATCATTCCTGGCGTTTTGGCTTCTACGTCTCCGTTTGAACTTCATATACATCAATAACGTAATAGAACCTAACCTAACCCAACCTAACATCTCGGCGGTAATATTTGACCACATTCCTGTCTTGTTGGCCTCTACGTCTCCGTGGGACATTTATATACATCAATAATGTAATGTAACCTAACATAACCCAACCTAACATCTCGGCGGTAATATTTGACAACATACCTGGCGAGTTGGCCTCTACGTCTCCGTGGGACCTTCATATACATCAATAACATAATATAAGCTAGCCTAACCCAATCTAACATCTCGGCGGTAATATTTGACAACATACCTGGCGAGTTTGCCTCTACGTCTCCGTGAGATCTTTATATACATCAATAACGTAATATAACATAACCTAACCCAACCTATCTTCTCGGCGGTAATATTTGACAACATTCCTGGCGAGTTGGCTTCTCCGTTTCCGTGGACCCATTATATACATCAATAACGTAATATAACCTAACCTAACCCAAGCTAACATCTCGGCGGTAATATTTGACCACATTCCTGGCTTGTTGGCCTCTACGTCTCCGTGGGACCTTTATATACATCAATAACGTAACATAACCTAACCTAACCCAAACTAACATCTCGGCGGTAATATTTGTCCACATTCCTGGCTTGTTGGCCTCTACCTCTACGTGGAACCTTTATATACATCAATAACGTAATATAACCTATCCTTACCCAACCTATCACCACGACGGTAATATTTGACAACATACCTGGCGAGTTGGCCTCTACGTCTCCGTGGGACCTTCATATACATCAATAACATAATATAAGCTAGCCTAACCCAATCTAACATCTCGGCGGTAATATTTGACCACATTCCTGGCTTGTTGGCCTCTACGTCTTCGTAGGACCTTTATATAATTCAATAAAGTAATATAACCTAGCCTAACCCAATCTAACATTTTGGCGGTAATATTTGACCACATTCCTGTCTTGTTGGCCTCTACGTCTCCGTGGGACATTTATATACATCAATAATGTAATGTAACCTAACATAACACAACCTAACATCTCGGCGGTAATATTTGACATCATTCCTGGCGTTTTGGCTTCTACGTCTCCGTTTGAACTTCATATACATCAATAACGTAATAGAACCTAACCTAACCCAACCTAACATCTCGGCGGTACTATTTGACAACATACCTGGCGAGTTGGCCTCTACGTCTCCGTGGGACCTTCATATACATCAATAACATAATATAAGCTAGCCTAACCCAATCTAACATCTCGGCGGTAATATTTGACAACATACCTGTGGAGTTTGCCTCTACGTCTCCGTGAGATCTTTATATACATCAATAACGTAATATAACATAACCTAACCCAACCTATCTTCTCGGCGGTAATATTTGACAACATTCCTGGCGAGTTGGCTTCTCCGTTTCCGTGGACCCATTATATACATCAATAACGTAATATAACCTAACCTAACCCAAGCTAACATCTCGGCGGTAATATTTGACATCATTCCTGGCGAGTTGGCTTCTCCGTCTCCGTGGGACTTTTATATACATCAATCACGTAATATAACCTAACCTAACCCAACCTAACATCTCGGCGGTAATATTTGACAACATACATGCCGAGTTGGCCTCTTCGTCTCCGTGGGACATTTACATACATCAATAACGTAATATAACCTAACCTAACCCAACCTAACATCTCGGCGGTAATATTTGACAACATACCTGCCGAGTTGGCCTCTACGTCTCCGTTTGACCTTCATATACATCAATAACGTAATATAACGTAACCTAACCCAACCTATCATCTCGGCGGTAATATTTGACAACATTCCTGGCGAGTTGGCCTTTACGTCTCCGTGGGACCTTTCTATACATCAATAACGTAATATAACCTAACCTATCGCAACCTAACATCTCGGCGGTAATATTCGACAACATTCCTGGCGAGTTGGCCTCTACGTCCCCGTTTGACCTTCATATACATCAATAACTTTATATAACCTAACCTAACCCAACCTATCACCTCGGCGGTAATATTTGACAACATTCCGGGCGATTTGGCCCCTACGTCTCCGTGGGACCTTTATATACATCAATAACGTAATATAACCTAACATAACCCAACCTATCATCTCGGCGGTAATATTTGACATCATTCCTGGCGAGTTGGCCTCTACGTCTCCGTTTGACCTTCATATACATCAATAACGTGATATAACCTAACCTTACCCAACCTATCATCTCGGCGGTCATATTTGACCACATTCCTGGCTTGTTGGCCTCTACGTCTCCGTGGGACCTTTATATACATCAATAACATAATATAAGCTAGCCTAACCCAATCTAACATCTCGGCGGTAATAATTGACCACATTCCTAGCTTGTTGGCCTCTACGTCTCCGTAGGACCTTTATATAATTCAATAACGTAATATAACCTAGCCTAACCCAAACTATCATCTCGGCGGTAATATTTGACATCATTCCTGGCGAGTTGGCCACTACGTCTCCGTTTGACCTTCATATACATCAATAACGTAATATAACGTAACCTAACCTAACCTATCATCTCGGCGGTAATATTTGACCACATTCCTGGCTTGTTGGCCTCCACGTCTCCGTGGGACCTTTATATACATAAATAGCATAATGTAAGCTAGCCTAACCCAATCTAACATTTCGGCGGTAATATTTGACCACATTCCTGTCTTGTTGGCCTCTACGTCTCCGTGGGACATTTATATACATCAATAATGTAATGTAACCTAACCTAACCCAACCTAACATCTCGGCGGTAATATTTGACATCATTCCTGGCGAGTTGGCCTCTACGTCTCCGTTTGACCTTCATATACATCAATAATGTAATATAACCTAACCTAACGCAAACTAACATCTCGGCGGTAATATTTGACAACATTCCTGGCGAGTTGGCCTCTACGTCTCCGTTTGACCTTCATATAAATCAATAACGTAATATAACCTAACCTAACCCAACCTAACATCTCGGCGGTAATATTTGACAACATACCTGCCGAGTTGGCCTCTACGTCTCCGTTTGACCTTCATATACATCAATAACGTAATATAACCTAACCTTACCCAACCTATCATCTCGGCGGTAATATTTGACCACATTCCTGGCGAGTTGGCCTCTACGTATCCGTGGGCCTTTATATACACAAATAACATAATGTAAGCTAGCCTAGCCCAATCTAACATCTCGGCGGTAATATTTGACCACATTCCTGGCTTGTTGGCCTCTGCGTCTCCGTGGAACCTTTATATACTTCGATAACGTAATATAACCTAACCTAACCTAACCTATCATCTCGGCGGTAATATTTGACCACATTCCTGGCTTGTTGGCCTCCACGTCTCCGTGGGACCTTTATATACATAAATAACATAATATAAGCTAGTCTAACCCAATCTAACATCTCGGCGGTAATATTTGACCACATTCCTGGCTTGTTGGCCTCTACGTCTTCGTAGGACCTTTATATACATCAATAATGTAATGTAACCTAACATAACACAACCTAACATCTCGGCGGTAATATTTGACATCATTCCTGGCGTTTTGGCTTCTACGTCTCCGTTTGAACTTCATATACATCAATAACGTAATAGAACCTAACCTAACCCAACCTAACATCTCGGCGGTAATATTTGACAACATACCTGCCGAGTTGGCCTCTACGTCTCCGTGGGACATTTATATACATCAATAACGTAATATAACCTAACCTAACCCAACCTAACATCTCGGCGGTACTATTTGACAACATACCTGGCGAGTTGGCCTCTACGTCTCCGTGGGGCCTTCATATACATCAATAACATAATATAACTTAACCTAACCCATCCTAACATCTCGGCGATAATGTTTGACATCATTCCTGGCGAGTTGGCTTCTCCGTCTCCGTGGGACTTTTATATACATCAATCACGTAATATAACCTAACCTAACCCAACCTAACATCTCGGCGGTAATATTTGACCACATTCCTGGCTTGTTGGCCTCCACGTCTCCTTGGGACCTTTATATACATAAATAACATAATATAAGCTAGCCTAACCCAATCTAACATCTCGGCGGTAATATTTGACCACATTCCTGGCTTGTTGGCCTCTACGTCTTCGTAGGACCTTTATATAATTCAATAAAGTAATATAACCTAGCCTAACCCAATCTAACATTTCGGCGGTAATATTTGACCACATTCCTGTCTTGTTGGCCTCTACGTCTCCGTGGGACATTTATATACATCAATAATGTAATGTAACCTAACATAACACAACCTAACATCTCGGCGGTAATATTTGACATCATTCCTGGCGTTTTGGCTTCTACGTCTCCGTTTGAACTTCATATACATCAATAACGTAATAGAACCTAACCTAACCCAACCTAACATCTCGGCGGTAATATTTGACAACATACCTGCCGAGTTGGCCTCTACGTCTCCGTGGGACATTTATATACATCAATAACGTAATATAACCTAACCTAACCCAACCTAACATCTCGGCGGTACTATTTGACAACATACCTGGCGAGTTGGCCTCTACGTCTCCGTGGGACCTTCATATACATCAATAACATAATATAAGCTAGCCTAACCCAATCTAACATCTCGGCGGTAATATTTGACAACATACCTGGCGAGTTTGCCTCTACGTCTCCGTGAGATCTTTATATACATCAATAACGTTATATAACATAACCTAACCCAACCTATCTTCTCGGCGGTAATATTTGACAACATTCCTGGCGAGTTGGCTTCTCCGTTTCCGTGGACCCATTATATACATCAATAACGTAATATAACCTAACCTAACCCAAGCTAACATCTCGGCGGTAATATTTGACCACATTCCTGGCTTGTTGGCCTCTACGTCTCCGTGGGACCTTTATATACATCAATAACGTAACATAACCTAACCTAACCCAAACTAACATCTCGGCGGTAATATTTGTCCACATTCCTGGCTTGTTGGCCTCTACCTCTACGTGGAACCTTTATATACATCAATAACGTAATATAACCTATCCTTACCCAACCTATCACCACGACGGTAATATTTGACAACATACCTGGCGAGTTGGCCTCTACGTCTCCGTGGGACCTTCATATACATCAATAACATAATATAAGCTAGCCTAACCCAATCTAACATCTCGGCGGTAATATTTGACCACATTCCTGGCTTGTTGGCCTCTACGTCTTCGTAGGACCTTTATATAATTCAATAAAGTAATATAACCTAGCCTAACCCAATCTAACATTTCGGCGGTAATATTTGACCACATTCCTGTCTTGTTGGCCTCTACGTCTCCGTGGGACTTTTATATACATCAATAATGTAATGTAACCTAACATAACACAACCTAACATCTCGGCGGTAATATTTGACATCATTCCTGGCGTTTTGGCTTCTACGTCTCCGTTTGAACTTCATATACATCAATAACGTAATAGAACCTAACCTAACCCAACCTAACATCTCGGCGGTACTATTTGACAACATACCTGGCGAGTTGGCCTCTACGTCTCCGTGGGACCTTCATATACATCAATAACATAATATAAGCTAGCCTAACCCAATCTAACATCTCGGCGGTAATATTTGACAACATACCTGTGGAGTTTGCCTCTACGTCTCCGTGAGATCTTTATATACATCAATAACGTAATATAACATAACCTAACCCAACCTATCTTCTCGGCGGTAATATTTGACAACATTCCTGGCGAGTTGGCTTCTCCGTTTCCGTGGACCCATTATATACATCAATAACGTAATATAACCTAACCTAACCCAAGCTAACATCTCGGCGGTAATATTTGACATCATTCCTGGCGAGTTGGCTTCTCCGTCTCCGTGGGACTTTTATATACATCAATCACGTAATATAACCTAACCTAACCCAACCTAACATCTCGGCGGTAATATTTGACAACATACATGCCGAGTTGGCCTCTACGTCTCCGTGGGACATTTACATACATCAATAACGTAATATAACCTAACCTAACCCAACCTAACATCTCGGCGGTAATATTTGACAACATACCTGCCGAGTTGGCCTCTACGTCTCCGTTTGACCTTCATATACATCAATAACGTAATATAACGTAACCTAACCCAACCTATCATCTCGGCGGTAATATTTGACAACATTCCTGGCGAGTTGGCCTTTACGTCTCCGTGGGACCTTTCTATACATCAATAACGTAATATAACCTAACCTATCGCAACCTAACATCTCGGCGGTAATATTCGACAACATTCCTGGCGAGTTGGCCTCTACGTCCCCGTTTGACCTTCATATACATCAATAACTTTATATAACCTAACCTAACCCAACCTATCACCTCGGCGGTAATATTTGACAACATTCCGGGCGATTTGGCCCCTACGTCTCCGTGGGACCTTTATATACATCAATAACGTAATATAACCTAACATAACCCAACCTATCATCTCGGCGGTAATATTTGACATCATTCCTGGCGAGTTGGCCTCTACGTCTCCGTTTGACCTTCATATACATCAATAACGTGATATAACCTAACCTTACCCAACCTATCATCTCGGCGGTAATATTTGACCACATTCCTGGCTTGTTGGCCTCTACGTCTCCGTGGGACCTTTATATACATCAATAACATAATATAAGCTAGCCTAACCCAATCTAACATCTCGGCGGTAATAATTGACCACATTCCTAGCTTGTTGGACTCTACGTCTCCGTAGGACCTTTATATAATTCAATAACGTAATATAACCTAGCCTAACCCAAACTATCATCTCGGCGGTAATATTTGACATCATTCCTGGCGAGTTGGCCACTACGTCTCCGTTTGACCTTCATATACATCAATAACGTAATATAACGTAACCTAACCTAACCTATCATCTCGGCGGTAATATTTGACCACATTCCTGGCTTGTTGGCCTCCACGTCTCCGTGGGACCTTTATATACATAAATAGCATAATGTAAGCTAGCCTAACCCAATCTAACATTTCGGCGGTAATATTTGACCACATTCCTGTCTTGTTGGCCTCTACGTCTCCGTGGGACATTTATATACATCAATAATGTAATGTAACCTAACCTAACCCAACCTAACATCTCGGCGGTAATATTTGACATCATTCCTGGCGTTTTGGCTTCTACGTCTCCGTTTGAACTTCATATACATCAATAACGTAATAGAACCTAACCTAACCCAACCTAACATCTCGGCGGTAATATTTGACAACATACCTGCCGAGTTGGCCTCTACGTCTCCGTGGGACATTTATATACATCAATAACGTAATATAACCTAACCTAACCCAACCTAACATCTCGGCGGTACTATTTGACAACATACCTGGCGAGTTGGCCTCTACGTCTCCGTGGGACCTTCATATACATCAATAACATAATATAAGCTAGCCTAACCCAATCTAACATCTCGGCGGTAATATTTGACAACATACCTGGCGAGTTTGCCTCTACGTCTCCGTGAGATCTTTATATACATCAATAACGTAATATAACATAACCTAACCCAACCTATCTTCTCGGCGGTAATATTTGACAACATTCCTGGCGAGTTGGCTTCTCCGTTTCCGTGGACCCATTATATACATCAATAACGTAATATAACCTAACCTAACCCAAGCTAACATCTCGGCGGTAATATTTGACCACATTCCTGGCTTGTTGGCCTCTACGTCTCCGTGGGACCTTTATATACATCAATAACGTAACATAACCTAACCTAACCCAAACTAACATCTCGGCGGTAATATTTGTCCACATTCCTGGCTTGTTGGCCTCTACCTCTACGTGGAACCTTTATATACATCAATAACGTAATATAACCTATCCTTACCCAACCTATCACCACGACGGTAATATTTGACAACATACCTGGCGAGTTGGCCTCTACGTCTCCGTGGGACCTTCATATACATCAATAACATAATATAAGCTAGCCTAACCCAATCTAACATCTCGGCGGTAATATTTGACCACATTCCTGGCTTGTTGGCCTCTACGTCTTCGTAGGACCTTTATATAATTCAATAAAGTAATATAACCTAGCCTAACCCAATCTAACATTTCGGCGGTAATATTTGACCACATTCCTGTCTTGTTGGCCTCTACGTCTCCGTGGGACATTTATATACATCAATAATGTAATGTAACCTAACATAACACAACCTAACATCTCGGCGGTAATATTTGACATCATTCCTGGCGTTTTGGCTTCTACGTCTCCGTTTGAACTTCATATACATCAATAACGTAATAGAACCTAACCTAACCCAACCTAACATCTCGGCGGTACTATTTGACAACATACCTGGCGAGTTGGCCTCTACGTCTCCGTGGGACCTTCATATACATCAATAACATAATATAAGCTAGCCTAACCCAATCTAACATCTCGGCGGTAATATTTGACAACATACCTGTGGAGTTTGCCTCTACGTCTCCGTGAGATCTTTATATACATCAATAACGTAATATAACATAACCTAACCCAACCTATCTTCTCGGCGGTAATATTTGACAACATTCCTGGCGAGTTGGCTTCTCCGTTTCCGTGGACCCATTATATACATCAATAACGTAATATAACCTAACCTAACCCAAGCTAACATCTCGGCGGTAATATTTGACATCATTCCTGGCGAGTTGGCTTCTCCGTCTCCGTGGGACTTTTATATACATCAATCACGTAATATAACCTAACCTAACCCAACCTAACATCTCGGCGGTAATATTTGACAACATACATGCCGAGTTGGCCTCTACGTCTCCGTGGGACATTTACATACATCAATAACGTAATATAACCTAACCTAACCCAACCTAACATCTCGGCGGTAATATTTGACAACATACCTGCCGAGTTGGCCTCTACGTCTCCGTTTGACCTTCATATACATCAATAACGTAATATAACGTAACCTAACCCAACCTATCATCTCGGCGGTAATATTTGACAACATTCCTGGCGAGTTGGCCTTTACGTCTCCGTGGGACCTTTCTATACATCAATAACGTAATATAACCTAACCTATCGCAACCTAACATCTCGGCGGTAATATTCGACAACATTCCTGGCGAGTTGGCCTCTACGTCCCCGTTTGACCTTCATATACATCAATAACTTTATATAACCTAACCTAACCCAACCTATCACCTCGGCGGTAATATTTGACAACATTCCGGGCGATTTGGCCCCTACGTCTCCGTGGGACCTTTATATACATCAATAACGTAATATAACCTAACATAACCCAACCTATCATCTCGGCGGTAATATTTGACATCATTCCTGGCGAGTTGGCCTCTACGTCTCCGTTTGACCTTCATATACATCAATAACGTGATATAACCTAACCTTACCCAACCTATCATCTCGGCGGTAATATTTGACCACATTCCTGGCTTGTTGGCCTCTACGTCTCCGTGGGACCTTTATATACATCAATAACATAATATAAGCTAGCCTAACCCAATCTAACATCTCGGCGGTAATAATTGACCACATTCCTAGCTTGTTGGCCTCTACGTCTCCGTAGGACCTTTATATAATTCAATAACGTAATATAACCTAGCCTAACCCAAACTATCATCTCGGCGGTAATATTTGACATCATTCCTGGCGAGTTGGCCACTACGTCTCCGTGTGACCTTCATATACATCAATAACGTAATATAACGTAACCTAACCTAACCTATCATCTCGGCGGTAATATTTGACCACATTCCTGGCTTGTTGGCCTCCACGTCTCCGTGGGACCTTTATATACATAAATAGCATAATGTAAGCTAGCCTAACCCAATCTAACATTTCGGCGGTAATATTTGACCACATTCCTGTCTTGTTGGCCTCTACGTCTCCGTGGGACATTTATATACATCAATAATGTAATGTAACCTAACCTAACCCAACCTAACATCTCGGCGGTAATATTTGACATCATTCCTGGCGAGTTGGCCTCTACGTCTCCGTTTGACCTTCATATACATCAATAATGTAATAGAACCTAACCTAACCCAACCTAACATCTCGGCGGTAATATTTGACAACATACCTGCCGAGTTGGCCTCTACGTCTCCGTGGGACATTTATATACATCAATAACGTAATATAACCTAACCTAACCCAACCTAACATCTCGGCGGTACTATTTGACAACATACCTGGCGAGTTGGCCTCTACGTCTCCGTGGGACCTTCATATACATCAATAACATAATATAAGCTAGCCTAACCCAATCTAACATCTCGGCGGTAATATTTGACAACATACCTGTGGAGTTTGCCTCTACGTCTCCGTGAGATCTTTATATACATCAATAACGTAATATAACATAACCTAACCCAACCTATCTTCTCGGCGGTAATATTTGACAACATTCCTGGCGAGTTGGCTTCTCCGTTTCCGTGGACCCATTATATACATCAATAACGTAATACAACCTAACCTAACCCAAGCTAACATCTCGGCGGTAATATTTGACATCATTCCTGGCGAGTTGGCTTCTCCGTCTCCGTGGGACTTTTATATACATCAATCACGTAATATAACCTAACCTAACCCAACCTAACATCTCGGCGGTAATATTTGACAACATACATGCCGAGTTGGCCTCTTCGTCTCCGTGGGACATTTACATACATCAATAACGTAATATAACCTAACCTAACCCAACCTAACATCTCGGCGGTAATATTTGACAACATACCTGCCGAATTGGCCTCTACGTCTCCGTTTGACCTTCATATACATCAATAACGTAATATAACGTAACCTAACCCAACCTATCATCTCGGCGGTAATATTTGACAACATTCCTGGCGAGTTGGCCTTTACGTCTCCGTGGGACCTTTCTATACATCAATAACGTAATATAACCTAACCTATCGCAACCTAACATCTCGGCGGTAATATTCGACAACATTCCTGGCGAGTTGGCCTCTACGTCCCCGTTTGACCTTCATATACATCAATAACTTTATATAACCTAACCTAACCCAACCTATCACCTCGGCGGTAATATTTGACAACATTCCGGGCGATTTGGCCCCTACGTCTCCGTGGGACCTTTATATACATCAATAACGTAATATAACCTAACATAACCCAACCTATCATCTCGGCGGTAATATTTGACATCATTCCTGGCGAGTTGGCCTCTACGTCTCCGTTTGACCTTCATATACATCAATAACGTGATATAACCTAACCTTACCCAACCTATCATCTCGGCGGTCATATTTGACCACATTCCTGGCTTGTTGGCCTCTACGTCTCCGTGGGACCTTTATATACATCAATAACATAATATAAGCTAGCCTAACCCAATCTAACATCTCGGCGGTAATAATTGACCACATTCCTAGCTTGTTGGCCTCTACGTCTCCGTAGGACCTTTATATAATTCAATAACGTAATATAACCTAGCCTAACCCAAACTATCATCTCGGCGGTAATATTTGACATCATTCCTGGCGAGTTGGCCACTACCTCTCCGTTTGACCTTCATATACATCAATAACGTAATATAACGTAACCTAACCTAACCTATCATCTCGGCGGTAATATTTGACCACATTCCTGGCTTGTTGGCCTCCACGTCTCCGTGGGACCTTTATATACATAAATAGCATAATGTAAGCTAGCCTAACCCAATCTAACATTTCGGCGGTAATATTTGACCACATTCCTGTCTTGTTGGCCTCTACGTCTCCGTGGGACATTTATATACATCAATAATGTAATGTAACCTAACCTAACCCAACCTAACATCTCGGCGGTAATATTTGACATCATTCCTGGCGAGTTGGCCTCTACGTCTCCGTTTGACCTTCATATACATCAATAATGTAATATAACCTAACCTAACGCAAACTAACATCTCGGCGGTAATATTTGACAACATTCCTGGCGAGTTGGCCTCTACGTCTCCGTTTGACCTTCATATACATCAATAACGTAATATAACCTAACCTAACCCAACCTAACATCTCGGCGGTAATATTTGACAACATACCTGCCGAGTTGGCCTCTACGTCTCCGTTTGACCTTCATATACATCAATAACGTAATATAACCAAACCTTACCCAACCTATTATCTCGGCGGTAATATTTGACCACATTCCTGGCGAGTTGGCCTCTACGTATCCGTGGGCCTTTATATACACAAATAACATAATGTAAGCTAGCCTAGCCCAATCTAACATCTCGGCGGTAATATTTGACCACATTCCTGGCTTGTTGGCCTCTGCGTCTCCGTGGAACCTTTATATACTTCGATAACGTAATATAACCTAACCTAACCTAACCTATCATCTCGGCGGTAATATTTGACCACATTCCTGGCTTGTTGGCCTCCACGTCTCCGTGGGACCTTTATATACATAAATAACATAATATAAGCTAGTCTAACCCAATCTAACATCTCGGCGGTAATATTTGACCACATTCCTGGCTTGTTGGCCTCTACGTCTTCGTAGGACCTTTATATACATCAATAATGTAATGTAACCTAACATAACACAACCTAACATCTCGGCGGTAATATTTGACATCATTCCTGGCGTTTTGGCTTCTACGTCTCCGTTTGAACTTCATATACATCAATAACGTAATAGAACCTAACCTAACCCAACCTAACATCTCGGCGGTAATATTTGACCACATTCCTGTCTTGTTGGCCTCTACGTCTCCGTGGGACATTTATATACATCAATAATGTAATGTAACCTAACATAACACAACCTAACATCTCGGCGGTAATATTTGACATCATTCCTGGCGTTTTGGCTTCTACGTCTCCGTTTGAACTTCATATACATCAATAACGTAATAGAACCTAACCTAACCCAACCTAACATCTCGGCGGTAATATTTGACAACATACCTGCCGAGTTGGCCTCTACGTCTCCGTGGGACCTTTATATACATAAATAGCATAATGTAAGCTAGCCTAACCCAATCTAACATTTCGGCGGTAATATTTGACCACATTCCTGTCTTGTTGGCCTCTACGTCTCCGTGGGACATTTATATACATCAATAATGTAATGTAACCTAACCTAACCCAACCTAACATCTCGGCGGTAATATTTGACATCATTCCTGGCGAGTTGGCCTCTACGTCTCCGTTTGACCTTCATATACATCAATAATGTAATAGAACCTAACCTAACCCAACCTAACATCTCGGCGGTAATATTTGACAACATACCTGCCGAGTTGGCCTCTACGTCTCCGTGGGACATTTATATACATCAATAACGTAATATAACCTAACATAACCCAACCTAACATCTCGGCGGTAATATTTGACATCATTCCTGGCGTTTTGGCTTCTACGTCTCCGTTTGAACTTCATATACATCAATAACGTAATAGAACCTAACCTAACCCAACCTAACATCTCGGCGGTAATATTTGACCACATTCCTGTCTTGTTGGCCTCTACGTCTCCGTGGGACATTTACATACATCAATAACGTAATATAACCTAACCTAACCCAACCTAACATCTCGGCGGTAATATTTGACAACATACCTGCCGAGTTGGCCTCTACGTCTCCGTTTGACCTTCATATACATCAATAACGTAATATAACGTAACCTAACCCAACCTATCATCTCGGCGGTAATATTTGACAACATTCCTGGCGAGTTGGCCTTTACGTCTCCGTGGGACCTTTCTATACATCAATAACGTAATATAACCTAACCTATCGCAACCTAACATCTCGGCGGTAATATTCGACAACATTCCTGGCGAGTTGGCCTCTACGTCCCCGTTTGACCTTCATATACATCAATAACTTTATATAACCTAACCTAACCCAACCTATCACCTCGGCGGTAATATTTGACAACATTCCGGGCGATTTGGCCCCTACGTCTCCGTGGGACCTTTATATACATCAATAACGTAATATAACCTAACATAACCCAACCTATCATCTCGGCGGTAATATTTGACATCATTCCTGGCGAGTTGGCCTCTACGTCTCCGTTTGACCTTCATATACATCAATAACGTGATATAACCTAACCTTACCCAACCTATCATCTCGGCGGTAATATTTGACCACATTCCTGGCTTGTTGGCCTCTACGTCTCCGTGGGACCTTTATATACATCAATAACATAATATAAGCTAGCCTAACCCAATCTAACATCTCGGCGGTAATAATTGACCACATTCCTAGCTTGTTGGCCTCTACGTCTCCGTAGGACCTTTATATAATTCAATAACGTAATATAACCTAGCCTAACCCAAACTATCATCTCGGCGGTAATATTTGACATCATTCCTGGCGAGTTGGCCACTACGTCTCCGTGTGACCTTCATATACATCAATAACGTAATATAACGTAACCTAACCTAACCTATCATCTCGGCGGTAATATTTGACCACATTCCTGGCTTGTTGGCCTCCACGTCTCCGTGGGACCTTTATATACATAAATAGCATAATGTAAGCTAGCCTAACCCAATCTAACATTTCGGCGGTAATATTTGACCACATTCCTGTCTTGTTGGCCTCTACGTCTCCGTGGGACATTTATATACATCAATAATGTAATGTAACCTAACCTAACCCAACCTAACATCTCGGCGGTAATATTTGACATCATTCCTGGCGAGTTGGCCTCTACGTCTCCGTTTGACCTTCATATACATCAATAATGTAATAGAACCTAACCTAACCCAACCTAACATCTCGGCGGTAATATTTGACAACATACCTGCCGAGTTGGCCTCTACGTCTCCGTGGGACATTTATATACATCAATAACGTAATATAACCTAACCTAACCCAACCTAACATCTCGGCGGTACTATTTGACAACATACCTGGCGAGTTGGCCTCTACGTCTCCGTGGGACCTTCATATACATCAATAACATAATATAAGCTAGCCTAACCCAATCTAACATCTCGGCGGTAATATTTGACAACATACCTGTGGAGTTTGCCTCTACGTCTCCGTGAGATCTTTATATACATCAATAACGTAATATAACATAACCTAACCCAACCTATCTTCTCGGCGGTAATATTTGACAACATTCCTGGCGAGTTGGCTTCTCCGTTTCCGTGGACCCATTATATACATCAATAACGTAATACAACCTAACCTAACCCAAGCTAACATCTCGGCGGTAATATTTGACATCATTCCTGGCGAGTTGGCTTCTCCGTCTCCGTGGGACTTTTATATACATCAATCACGTAATATAACCTAACCTAACCCAACCTAACATCTCGGCGGTAATATTTGACAACATACATGCCGAGTTGGCCTCTTCGTCTCCGTGGGACATTTACATACATCAATAACGTAATATAACCTAACCTAACCCAACCTAACATCTCGGCGGTAATATTTGACAACATACCTGCCGAATTGGCCTCTACGTCTCCGTTTGACCTTCATATACATCAATAACGTAATATAACGTAACCTAACCCAACCTATCATCTCGGCGGTAATATTTGACAACATTCCTGGCGAGTTGGCCTTTACGTCTCCGTGGGACCTTTCTATACATCAATAACGTAATATAACCTAACCTATCGCAACCTAACATCTCGGCGGTAATATTCGACAACATTCCTGGCGAGTTGGCCTCTACGTCCCCGTTTGACCTTCATATACATCAATAACTTTATATAACCTAACCTAACCCAACCTATCACCTCGGCGGTAATATTTGACAACATTCCGGGCGATTTGGCCCCTACGTCTCCGTGGGACCTTTATATACATCAATAACGTAATATAACCTAACATAACCCAACCTATCATCTCGGCGGTAATATTTGACATCATTCCTGGCGAGTTGGCCTCTACGTCTCCGTTTGACCTTCATATACATCAATAACGTGATATAACCTAACCTTACCCAACCTATCATCTCGGCGGTCATATTTGACCACATTCCTGGCTTGTTGGCCTCTACGTCTCCGTGGGACCTTTATATACATCAATAACATAATATAAGCTAGCCTAACCCAATCTAACATCTCGGCGGTAATAATTGACCACATTCCTAGCTTGTTGGCCTCTACGTCTCCGTAGGACCTTTATATAATTCAATAACGTAATATAACCTAGCCTAACCCAAACTATCATCTCGGCGGTAATATTTGACATCATTCCTGGCGAGTTGGCCACTACCTCTCCGTTTGACCTTCATATACATCAATAACGTAATATAACGTAACCTAACCTAACCTATCATCTCGGCGGTAATATTTGACCACATTCCTGGCTTGTTGGCCTCCACGTCTCCGTGGGACCTTTATATACATAAATAGCATAATGTAAGCTAGCCTAACCCAATCTAACATTTCGGCGGTAATATTTGACCACATTCCTGTCTTGTTGGCCTCTACGTCTCCGTGGGACATTTATATACATCAATAATGTAATGTAACCTAACCTAACCCAACCTAACATCTCGGCGGTAATATTTGACATCATTCCTGGCGAGTTGGCCTCTACGTCTCCGTTTGACCTTCATATACATCAATAATGTAATATAACCTAACCTAACGCAAACTAACATCTCGGCGGTAATATTTGACAACATTCCTGGCGAGTTGGCCTCTACGTCTCCGTTTGACCTTCATATACATCAATAACGTAATATAACCTAACCTAACCCAACCTAACATCTCGGCGGTAATATTTGACAACATACCTGCCGAGTTGGCCTCTACGTCTCCGTTTGACCTTCATATACATCAATAACGTAATATAACCAAACCTTACCCAACCTATTATCTCGGCGGTAATATTTGACCACATTCCTGGCGAGTTGGCCTCTACGTATCCGTGGGCCTTTATATACACAAATAACATAATGTAAGCTAGCCTAGCCCAATCTAACATCTCGGCGGTAATATTTGACCACATTCCTGGCTTGTTGGCCTCTGCGTCTCCGTGGAACCTTTATATACTTCGATAACGTAATATAACCTAACCTAACCTAACCTATCATCTCGGCGGTAATATTTGACCACATTCCTGGCTTGTTGGCCTCCACGTCTCCGTGGGACCTTTATATACATAAATAACATAATATAAGCTAGTCTAACCCAATCTAACATCTCGGCGGTAATATTTGACCACATTCCTGGCTTGTTGGCCTCTACGTCTTCGTAGGACCTTTATATACATCAATAATGTAATGTAACCTAACATAACACAACCTAACATCTCGGCGGTAATATTTGACATCATTCCTGGCGTTTTGGCTTCTACGTCTCCGTTTGAACTTCATATACATCAATAACGTAATAGAACCTAACCTAACCCAACCTAACATCTCGGCGGTAATATTTGACCACATTCCTGTCTTGTTGGCCTCTACGTCTCCGTGGGACATTTATATACATCAATAATGTAATGTAACCTAACATAACACAACCTAACATCTCGGCGGTAATATTTGACATCATTCCTGGCGTTTTGGCTTCTACGTCTCCGTTTGAACTTCATATACATCAATAACGTAATAGAACCTAACCTAACCCAACCTAACATCTCGGCGGTAATATTTGACAACATACCTGCCGAGTTGGCCTCTACGTCTCCGTGGGACCTTTATATACATAAATAGCATAATGTAAGCTAGCCTAACCCAATCTAACATTTCGGCGGTAATATTTGACCACATTCCTGTCTTGTTGGCCTCTACGTCTCCGTGGGACATTTATATACATCAATAATGTAATGTAACCTAACCTAACCCAACCTAACATCTCGGCGGTAATATTTGACATCATTCCTGGCGAGTTGGCCTCTACGTCTCCGTTTGACCTTCATATACATCAATAATGTAATAGAACCTAACCTAACCCAACCTAACATCTCGGCGGTAATATTTGACAACATACCTGCCGAGTTGGCCTCTACGTCTCCGTGGGACATTTATATACATCAATAACGTAATATAACCTAACATAACCCAACCTAACATCTCGGCGGTAATATTTGACATCATTCCTGGCGTTTTGGCTTCTACGTCTCCGTTTGAACTTCATATACATCAATAACGTAATAGAACCTAACCTAACCCAACCTAACATCTCGGCGGTAATATTTGACCACATTCCTGTCTTGTTGGCCTCTACGTCTCCGTGGGACATTTATATACATCAATAATGTAATGTAACCTAACATAACCCAACCTAACATCTCGGCGGTAATATTTGACAACATACCTGGCGAGTTGGCCTCTACGTCTCCGTGGGACCTTCATATACATCAATAACATAATATAAGCTAGCCTAACCCAATCTAACATCTCGGCGGTAATAATTGACCACATTCCTAGCTTGTTGGCCTCTACGTCTCCGTAGGACCTTTATATAATTCAATAACGTAATATAACCTAGCCTAACCCAAACTATCATCTCGGCGGTAATATTTGACATCATTCCTGGCGAGTTGGCCACTACGTCTCCGTTTGACCTTCATATACATCAATAACGTAATATAACGTAACCTAACCTAACCTATCATCTCGGCGGTAATATTTGACCACATTCCTGGCTTGTTGGCCTCCACGTCTCCGTGGGACCTTTATATACATAAATAGCATAATGTAAGCTAGCCTAACCCAATCTAACATTTCGGCGGTAATATTTGACCACATTCCTGTCTTGTTGGCCTCTACGTCTCCGTGGGACATTTATATACATCAATAATGTAATGTAACCTAACCTAACCCAACCTAACATCTCGGCGGTACTCTGAGATAGCGCGT
>CAXAJV010001249.1:5000-7500 GCA_963969225.1 Xylocopa violacea
ATTCGTAGGATCGCGTCGCCCGCTCTTTTATACCAGTCGATCGTACCGTACCGTTTCGTTCGGAGGGGACGATTCGTCGCCGCCAAGCCTCGTTGTCGAGAGTCTGTGAAAACCCGTGCCGTTGCGAGATCGAACAATTTTATGCTCGCTTCGTGTCGCAGGTTAAATTGGACCGCTTCGAGGCTGCGCGCGCGGCGAGTCCCAACGAATCTTCACCCGAACGATGAACGTGTTGTACCGTCGTCGACCTCGAATTCGCAGGATCGTGTGTCGCCCGCTCTTTTATACCAGTCGATCGTACCGTACCGTTTCGTTCGGAGGGGACGATTCGTCGCCGCCAAGCCTCGTTGTCGAGAGTCTGTGAAAACCCGTGCCGTTGCGAGATCGAACAATTTTATGCTCGCTTCGTGTCGCAGGTTAAATTGGACCGCTTCGAGGCTGCGCGCGCGGCGAGTCCCAACGAATCTTCACCCGAACGATGAACGTGTACCGTCGTCGATCTCGAATTCGCAGGATCGTGTGTCGCCCGCTCTTTTATACCAGTCGATCGTACCGTACCGTTTCGTTCGGAGGGGACGATTCGTCGCCGCCAAGCCTCGTTGTTGAGTGTCTGAAAACCCGTTGCCGTTGCGAGATCGAACAATTTTATGCTCGCTTCGTGTCGCAGGTTAAATTGGACCGCTCAGAGGCTGCGCGTGCGGCGAGTCCCAACGAATCATTCACCCGAACGGACGCGCCGTCGTCGACTTCGATTTCTTTTAAGAGCGTGTGTCGCGCGTATCCTGTTTTAGTCGATCGTACCGTTCCGTTCGGAGGGGACGATTCGTCGCCGCCAAGCCTCGCTCTCATAGAGTCTATGAAAACCCGTTGCCGTTGCGAGATCGAACCATTTTATGCTCGCTTCGTGTCGCAGGTTAAATTGGACCGCTCAGAGGCTGCGCGTGCGGCGAGTCCCAACGAATCTTCACCCGAACGGACGCGCCGTCGTCGACTTCGAATTCCTTTAAGAGCGTGTGTCGCGCGTATCCTGTTTTAGTCGATCGTACCGTTCCGTTCGGAGGGGACGATTCGTCGCCGCCAAGCCTCGTTGTCGAGAGTCTGTGAAAACCCGTGCCGTTGCGAGATCGAACAATATTATGCTCGCTTCGCGTTGTCGGGTGAAACAGACCGCCTCGAGGCTGTGTACGACGGCGAGTCCCAACGAATCTTTACCCGAACGACGATCGTCGTCGACTTCGAATTCGTTAAGAGCGTGGTGTCGCGCCGCGTACCCTGGTTGTGTTAATGTCGATCGTACCGTTCCGTTCGGAGGGGACGATTCGTCGGGCCAAGCCTCGTTGGCGATTAGGGTCTGTATAATGAACCCGCCGTTGCGAGATCGAATCTCATTTATTATGCTCGCTTCGTGTTGTCGGGTAAATAAAATTATACAGACCGCGCTCGAGGTGTTGGTGTTGTTAACCGACGAGTCCTAACGAATTTTTCTTACCCGAACGGTAAGTTATGTCGTCGACTTTGCATATTCGACAGGTCGAGTGTGTACCATTATTTTGCGTCTCTGCGTGAAAGCAATACGCCGCTGGTACTTGTTCGTTTTCCCGTTTCACAATTGTGCTGCAAGCTCAGAGGGGACTTGCTTTTTGCCATAGCCTCGTTGTCGCGAGTCTGAGAAACCGGCCGTTGCGAGATCGAATAATTTATACTCGCTTCGTGTTGCCGGGGAAAAACGGTAGACCGCTCGAGGCTTTGGCGGCCGAGTCCCAACGAATTTTTTTTTTTTTTTATCACCTGAGCTCTGAAGCACAGATCGTGCAGTGGATCGTGGAATTTGAGGAACTTGTACCACGCACCTGTGTTCGGGTTTTGATCGTGTCGTTCGTTCAGAGGGGACCGCTTCGCCGAGCGAAGCCTCGTTGTCGCGAGTCTGGAAACACACCCGCCGTTGCGAGATCGAATAATTTTTTATGCTCGCTTCGTGTTGTCGGGTGGGTAAAATTATAGACCGCTTCGAGGTTTCACGGCGAGTCCCATCGATATTTTACGACTTACCTGTACGAACGTCGTCAACTTCTCGAAAGCAATACGCCGATGGGTGTTGGATATCTTTCTTTTTTTTTTTTTTTGTATTCACTTCCACGTGCCATTCGTTCAGAGGGGACGACGATATATTCGCGTTTGCGTATTCTTCCTCGTTGTCGAGAGTCCCTTAATAAACCCGCCGTTGCGAGATCGAATTTTACAAGCTCGCTTCGTGTTGTCGGGAGGAAGGGGGGACCGCCTCGAGGGTCTGCGCGATACGCGCGAAGAAGAGTCCTAACGAATTTTCGAAAAATTTTATCTACCTGGACGCGTGGCACACTGGCGTGAATCCGAAAGGATGTATCCTAAACACCCTGAAACAGGCGTGTCCGTTTCATCCGTAGGACGGTATCGTGTCGCCGAGAATTCGGGCGACGCCCGCGTCTCCTTCGCCGGAGACGTTTGGGTCTCGACTTGTTCG
>CAXAJV010001249.1:17500-20000 GCA_963969225.1 Xylocopa violacea
TATTAGGTTAGGTTATATTATGTTATATATATATATATAATATTCGCACCAAGAGGTCGGGACCGATACGTTCAGAAACGTAAAAAATATCCTCACCGAAATGTAGGAAGCGATGCGTCCGGAGATTTGAAAAATATTCCTACCGAGAGGTCGGAAGCGACATGACCGTGAAATTGTAAAATATTCCCACCGAGAGGTCGGAAGCGACATGACCGTGAAATTGTAAAATATTCCCACCGAGAGGTCGGAAGCGACATGACCGGGAACTTGGAAAATATTCGCGCCGAGCGGTCGGAAGCGACACGGCGGGGAACTTAGAAAATATTCGCGCCGAGCGGTCGGAAGCGACACGGCGGGGAACTTAGAAAATATTCGCGCCGAGCGGTCGGAAGCGACACGACCGGGGACTTTGAAAATATTCGCGCCGAGAGGTCGGAAGCGACACGGCCGGGGACTTTGAAAATATTCGCGCCGAGAGGTCGGAAGCGACACGGCGGGGAACTTTGAAAATATTCGCACCGTGCGATCAGGTTGTATTAGGTTAGGTTATATTATGTTATATATATATATATATATATATATATATATATATATATATATATATATATATATATTCGCACCAAGAGGTCGGGACCGATACGTTCAGAAACGTAAAAAATATCCTCACCGAAATGTAGGAAGCGATGCGTCCGGAGATTTGAAAAATATTCCTACCGAGAGGTCGGAAGCGACATGACCGTGAAATTGTAAAATATTCCCACCGAGAGGTCGGAAGCGACATGACCGTGAAATTGTAAAATATTCCCACCGAGAGGTCGGAAGCGACATGACCGGGAACTTAGAAAATATTCGCGCCGAGCGGTCGGAAGCGACACGGCGGGGAACTTAGAAAATATTCGCGCCGAGCGGTCGGAAGCGACACGACCGGGGACTTTGAAAATATTCGCGCCGAGAGGTCGGAAGCGACACGGCCGGGGACTTTGAAAATATTCGCGCCGAGAGGTCGGAAGCGACACGGCGGGGAACTTTGAAAATATTCGCACCGTGCGATCAGGTTGTATTAGGTTAGGTTATATTATGTTATATATATATATATATATATATATATATATATATATATATATATATATATATATATATATTCGCACCAAGAGGTCGGGACCGATACGTTCAGAAACGTAAAAAATATCCTCACCGAAATGTAGGAAGCGATGCGTCCGGAGATTTGAAAAATATTCCTACCGAGAGGTCGGAAGCGACATGACCGTGAAATTGTAAAATATTCCCACCGAGAGGTCGGAAGCGACATGACCGTGAAATTGTAAAATATTCCCACCGAGAGGTCGGAAGCGACATGACCGGGAACTTAGAAAATATTCGCGCCGAGCGGTCGGAAGCGACACGGCGGGGAACTTAGAAAATATTCGCGCCGAGCGGTCGGAAGCGACACGGCGGGGAACTTAGAAAATATTCGCGCCGAGCGGTCGGAAGCGACACGACGGGGAACTTAGAAAATATTCGCGCCGAGCGGTCGGAAGCGACACGACGGGGAACTTAGAAAATATTCGCAACGAGAGGTCGGAAGCGACACGATCGGCGGTTTTTCGCTATTTTCTCGTAAATTAAACCGTTGACCTAACAATTTTTTTGCAGAAACCTTATTGAAAGCTATTGATTGAATTTATTAGCGCATTGTTTAGTCGAATTTATAATTTTTAGTCTCCCGAAACCGACACGACTGGCGGTTTTTGTCAATTTATCGGTAATTTTTTTATATAAACGCTTGGTTTTTTTTTCGTAATATCGATTAATTTGATTGTAGAATTCATTTGTACGTGTCAGATTTTCGATTTTTCGTGTTTTTCGTTGACTTCGTATTTTATAACTGCGTTTTTTCAATGTTAAAATCGATTAAAATTCGTTATATTCTAGAAATATGTTTTTCCGTATATATTCATTATGTTTAAACAATTTCCGTTCATAAAAGTTCAACGTTAATAGCACTTTATACTTGCGCCTCCGCGCGACTAAGTTACAGCAGCCTTTCCGGACGGTCGGTCGCCGCTGGAGTTTACCACCGTAAGCGCCCGTGCGTTAGCCCGGCCGGCGCCGACCGCCCGGCCGGCCGTTCCGTATCTATAAGGAGACAGGTCGGTTCGAGCCGGCCGGGCGGAGTAGCGTCGGGCGCGTGGCTATTCTATGACTTCGGTTGAGAAGCAGTCCACCGCTCCTCGAGAATACGTTCTCGACTGCTCTGTCCCGTGTCGGTTGTCGAATTTTCTCCACACTGCATTGCCACGGGTCGGTGTCTTTGACCGAATGGCCCATATGTGGCGAGCGTCCAACGGTGACGTTGGTGACCATTTATCCGAGTTTTACTCGGTTAAATTGTACCTTCCTTGCATCGATTCTAAATCTTTACGCTCCGAGCTCTCGGAACGGACTCTAGAGATACATATTGAATTTTTGGACGTACCAGATGTGTGTACGAAATGTCCAT
>CAXAJV010001249.1:25000-27500 GCA_963969225.1 Xylocopa violacea
CCAAGCCTCGTTGTCGAGAGTCTGTGAAAACCCGTGCCGTTGCGAGATCGAACAATTTTATGCTCGCTTCGTGTCGCAGGTTAAATTGGACCGCTTCGAGGCTGCGCGCGCGGCGAGTCCCAACGAATCTTCACCCGAACGATGAACGTGTTGTACCGTCGTCGACCTCGAATTCGCAGGATCGTGTGTCGCCCGCTCTTTTATACCAGTCGATCGTACCGTACCGTTTCGTTCGGAGGGGACGATTCGTCGCCGCCAAGCCTCGTTGTCGAGAGTCTGTGAAAACCCGTGCCGTTGCGAGATCGAACAATTTTATGCTCGCTTCGTGTCGCAGGTTAAATTGGACCGCTTCGAGGCTGCGCGCGCGGCGAGTCCCAACGAATCTTCACCCGAACGATGAACGTGTACCGTCGTCGATCTCGAATTCGCAGGATCGTGTGTCGCCCGCTCTTTTATACCAGTCGATCGTACCGTACCGTTTCGTTCGGAGGGGACGATTCGTCGCCGCCAAGCCTCGTTGTTGAGTGTCTGAAAACCCGTTGCCGTTGCGAGATCGAACAATTTTATGCTCGCTTCGTGTCGCAGGTTAAATTGGACCGCTCAGAGGCTGCGCGTGCGGCGAGTCCCAACGAATCATTCACCCGAACGGACGCGCCGTCGTCGACTTCGATTTCTTTTAAGAGCGTGTGTCGCGCGTATCCTGTTTTAGTCGATCGTACCGTTCCGTTCGGAGGGGACGATTCGTCGCCGCCAAGCCTCGCTCTCATAGAGTCTATGAAAACCCGTTGCCGTTGCGAGATCGAACCATTTTATGCTCGCTTCGTGTCGCAGGTTAAATTGGACCGCTCAGAGGCTGCGCGTGCGGCGAGTCCCAACGAATCTTCACCCGAACGGACGCGCCGTCGTCGACTTCGAATTCCTTTAAGAGCGTGTGTCGCGCGTATCCTGTTTTAGTCGATCGTACCGTTCCGTTCGGAGGGGACGATTCGTCGCCGCCAAGCCTCGTTGTCGAGAGTCTGTGAAAACCCGTGCCGTTGCGAGATCGAACAATATTATGCTCGCTTCGCGTTGTCGGGTGAAACAGACCGCCTCGAGGCTGTGTACGACGGCGAGTCCCAACGAATCTTTACCCGAACGACGATCGTCGTCGACTTCGAATTCGTTAAGAGCGTGGTGTCGCGCCGCGTACCCTGGTTGTGTTAATGTCGATCGTACCGTTCCGTTCGGAGGGGACGATTCGTCGGGCCAAGCCTCGTTGGCGATTAGGGTCTGTATAATGAACCCGCCGTTGCGAGATCGAATCTCATTTATTATGCTCGCTTCGTGTTGTCGGGTAAATAAAATTATACAGACCGCGCTCGAGGTGTTGGTGTTGTTAACCGACGAGTCCTAACGAATTTTTCTTACCCGAACGGTAAGTTATGTCGTCGACTTTGCATATTCGACAGGTCGAGTGTGTACCATTATTTTGCGTCTCTGCGTGAAAGCAATACGCCGCTGGTACTTGTTCGTTTTCCCGTTTCACAATTGTGCTGCAAGCTCAGAGGGGACTTGCTTTTTGCCATAGCCTCGTTGTCGCGAGTCTGAGAAACCGGCCGTTGCGAGATCGAATAATTTATACTCGCTTCGTGTTGCCGGGGAAAAACGGTAGACCGCTCGAGGCTTTGGCGGCCGAGTCCCAACGAATTTTTTTTTTTTTTTATCACCTGAGCTCTGAAGCACAGATCGTGCAGTGGATCGTGGAATTTGAGGAACTTGTACCACGCACCTGTGTTCGGGTTTTGATCGTGTCGTTCGTTCAGAGGGGACCGCTTCGCCGAGCGAAGCCTCGTTGTCGCGAGTCTGGAAACACACCCGCCGTTGCGAGATCGAATAATTTTTTATGCTCGCTTCGTGTTGTCGGGTGGGTAAAATTATAGACCGCTTCGAGGTTTCACGGCGAGTCCCATCGATATTTTACGACTTACCTGTACGAACGTCGTCAACTTCTCGAAAGCAATACGCCGATGGGTGTTGGATATCTTTCTTTTTTTTTTTTTTTGTATTCACTTCCACGTGCCATTCGTTCAGAGGGGACGACGATATATTCGCGTTTGCGTATTCTTCCTCGTTGTCGAGAGTCCCTTAATAAACCCGCCGTTGCGAGATCGAATTTTACAAGCTCGCTTCGTGTTGTCGGGAGGAAGGGGGGACCGCCTCGAGGGTCTGCGCGATACGCGCGAAGAAGAGTCCTAACGAATTTTCGAAAAATTTTATCTACCTGGACGCGTGGCACACTGGCGTGAATCCGAAAGGATGTATCCTAAACACCCTGAAACAGGCGTGTCCGTTTCATCCGTAGGACGGTATCGTGTCGCCGAGAATTCGGGCGACGCCCGCGTCTCCTTCGCCGGAGACGTTTGGGTCTCGACTTGTTCGAAACTTAGTACGAAGAGACTTAACAATTAATAAAAAATATACATATACGATTACCCTGAACGGTGGATCACTTGGCTCGTGG
>CAXAJV010001249.1:32500-35000 GCA_963969225.1 Xylocopa violacea
AAGCCAAATGAGCCCTTCGGGTTTGCAGCCCGTTGGGTTCATGCCTGCGGGCAAACCTTATTGCAACGAAGAATATAAAAACAAGCCTCGGATTGGTGGATATACAAACCCAAGTGGAAAACAATCCCTTGGTATATGACGACAATGGCGACTCCTCAAAGGTACATGATTTGACTGACGGACAAACTTGCCCTTCATGTAAGATGGACTTGAGTGGACGGACAGCTGCCAGCGCTGCCCAGCACAAACGGCGCTGCAACGCTCCACCGAAGCAGAACGATGGATATGGTTGCGACATATGTAACAACAAATTCAAAACATATGCCGGTTTGCGCCAACATCAGCGCAGAGCCCACACAGAGCAATACAATAACCAGGATCTAGCTTTGCGAGACAAGAGAGTGATCTCATCCAGAGCGCAATACACCGACCAGGAAATTCAACAAATTGCATGCCACGAAGCGAGTATACCAAACAGAACCAAATTGCTGTTAAAAGACCTACTAAAAATTCTGTCAGACTTCTCTGGCAGACCAGCTGAAGGTATCAAAAAATTGAGGTTAAAGGATGCATACAAGAACTACCTTGCGAAGGCGCTCGACCATTCCACCAACGATGATGTTCACAAGGCAGACCCACCACCATCTTGGGCTTCCTTATCGTATGAAAATAATCTAACACCTACAGCTAACGGACAAGAAGCTTCTAGCAGCGGCGACCAGCACCACCTAATAGCGTCAGATAAAATCCGTTCACTTCTCAAAGAGATCAAAGATGATACAACACAGAAAATGTCTCGCATAATAGAATCCATACAAAGTGACGACGAAATTAACAACGTTTTGACTATGCTCGACGAGTACATTAGTGATATAAAGAAAGAATATCTTAGAAGCGCCATCAACCAAAAAAACAAAGTCAACGATAAAGATAATAGCAACAAAAAAGCAAGAAGTAGAACCAACAACAAAAACTACAATAAAACCAACAGGATAACTAAAAACAGAACAGACAGCAAAACCAACAACAAAGCTAGATGTAATAACAATAACAGGACGGATAAAAATACTAACTCGAACTCGAATTCCAATTACAACAAAAGTACCTACATCAAAAGAATTGGCAACCGTTCCAAAACAAAGTCAAGCAACTATGCGCGACTGCAGAAATTATACAAAAGAAACCCATCTCAAGTTGCTGAACACGTTCTTACGGGCAACCCGCTTAATATCTCGGAGTCCCCTCCAATGGAAAAATTTACCAGGTTTTATAAAGAATTATTCTCGCACAAAGACTTGGGGTGGAAACCTTCAGGCAATGCAACAGTTTGTAAATATGATCTGTCTCACCCAATATCTGTTCTGGAAATCCACGAGCAGCTGAAAAAGTCAAAGGAGTCTGCATCTGGCGTGGACGAGATCGACCGGATGTGTCTTCGCGGAATGCCTCGGCAGGATCTGTGTGCGCTTCTGAACATTTTATGGGGCTTAAAAACACTGCCTCCAATTTTGCGTCTGAACAGGACCACCCTATTACCAAAAACCGGCGATCTAACCGATCCCAAGAATTGGCGCCCCATAACAATCTCTAGCAAAATTTTGCGCCTGTTAAACAAAATAGTGGTCACTCGTCTCGAAAACGGAATCCAACTTTGCTACGCCCAAAGGGGCTTCACAAGAACTGACGGTGTAATGGCAAATAGTACAATTCTACAAACCCTCATCAAAACATGTAGAAGCAAATCAAAACCATTTACCATCCTCTCAATAGATTTAGCAAAAGCGTTTGACTCAGTCAACATAACATCAATAGTCGACGCGCTGACGAGAAAAGGAGTGGACCAACACACAATCGAATACATTGAAAATTCATATAAAGGCGTAACTACCATCTTAGAGTGCCATGGCTGTCGATCTGAGCCAATACCAATCAATCGAGGTGTCAAGCAGGGCGACCCGATGTCTGGATTCCTGTTCAATTTAGTAATCGACGACCTATTGAGAGATCTGTGTGCCGGGGAAGGCGTCAAGATTGAGGGTGCCACAGTGACTGCGATGGCGTTTGCTGATGACATTATAATCGTAGCACCAAATCCAAAGACTATGACTGCTCATATTAAAACCGTGGAGGCGTTTTTCGGGAAACACGGACTAAGTATTAACGCATCCAAGTGTTCTTCCTTTCAAAATCTAATTGTTCCTGGTACCAAGCGTCTGGTAGTGGATACACGATCACACCTACGAATAAACGGAGAACCGATCCCAACTCTGGGAGTCACGTCCCAGATGAAATACCTTGGATACCCGTTTAGATATAGTGGCACTGTGACACCTTCAGCCTCCAATGTCCAGGATATGCTGCTAAACTTAAAATCTAGTCCCTTAAAACCTTGGCAAAAACTTAACATACTGCAGAGATATTTAATCCCACGGTTACACCACAGGTTGCAAAGTATGGACATTAATAAAAAGAAACTCAAATACATAGACAACTGTATAGT
>CAXAJV010001249.1:40000-52281 GCA_963969225.1 Xylocopa violacea
ATATATATATATATATATATATTCGCACCAAGAGGTCGGGACCGATACGTTCAGAAACGTAAAAAATATCCTCACCGAAATGTAGGAAGCGATGCGTCCGGAGATTTGAAAAATATTCCTACCGAGAGGTCGGAAGCGACATGACCGTGAAATTGTAAAATATTCCCACCGAGAGGTCGGAAGCGACATGACCGTGAAATTGTAAAATATTCCCACCGAGAGGTCGGAAGCGACATGACCGGGAACTTGGAAAATATTCGCGCCGAGCGGTCGGAAGCGACACGGCGGGGAACTTAGAAAATATTCGCGCCGAGCGGTCGGAAGCGACACGGCGGGGAACTTAGAAAATATTCGCGCCGAGCGGTCGGAAGCGACACGACCGGGGACTTTGAAAATATTCGCGCCGAGAGGTCGGAAGCGACACGGCCGGGGACTTTGAAAATATTCGCGCCGAGAGGTCGGAAGCGACACGGCGGGGAACTTTGAAAATATTCGCACCGTGCGATCAGGTTGTATTAGGTTAGGTTATATTATGTTATATATATATATATATATATATATATATATATATATATATATATATATATATATAATATTCGCACCAAGAGGTCGGGACCGATACGTTCAGAAACGTAAAAAATATCCTCACCGAAATGTAGGAAGCGATGCGTCCGGAGATTTGAAAAATATTCCTACCGAGAGGTCGGAAGCGACATGACCGTGAAATTGTAAAATATTCCCACCGAGAGGTCGGAAGCGACATGACCGTGAAATTGTAAAATATTCCCACCGAGAGGTCGGAAGCGACATGACCGGGAACTTAGAAAATATTCGCGCCGAGCGGTCGGAAGCGACACGGCGGGGAACTTAGAAAATATTCGCGCCGAGCGGTCGGAAGCGACACGGCGGGGAACTTAGAAAATATTCGCGCCGAGCGGTCGGAAGCGACACGACGGGGAACTTAGAAAATATTCGCAACGAGAGGTCGGAAGCGACACGATCGGCGGTTTTTCGCTATTTTCTCGTAAATTAAACCGTTGACCTAACAATTTTTTTGCAGAAACCTTATTGAAAGCTATTGATTGAATTTATTAGCGCATTGTTTAGTCGAATTTATAATTTTTAGTCTCCCGAAACCGACACGACTGGCGGTTTTTGTCAATTTATCGGTAATTTTTTTATATAAACGCTTGGTTTTTTTTTCGTAATATCGATTAATTTGATTGTAGAATTCATTTGTACGTGTCAGATTTTCGATTTTTCGTGTTTTTCGTTGACTTCGTATTTTATAACTGCGTTTTTTCAATGTTAAAATCGATTAAAATTCGTTATATTCTAGAAATATGTTTTTCCGTATATATTCATTATGTTTAAACAATTTCCGTTCATAAAAGTTCAACGTTAATAGCACTTTATACTTGCGCCTCCGCGCGACTAAGTTACAGCAGCCTTTCCGGACGGTCGGTCGCCGCTGGAGTTTACCACCGTAAGCGCCCGTGCGTTAGCCCGGCCGGCGCCGACCGCCCGGCCGGCCGTTCCGTATCTATAAGGAGACAGGTCGGTTCGAGCCGGCCGGGCGGAGTAGCGTCGGGCGCGTGGCTATTCTATGACTTCGGTTGAGAAGCAGTCCACCGCTCCTCGAGAATACGTTCTCGACTGCTCTGTCCCGTGTCGGTTGTCGAATTTTCTCCACACTGCATTGCCACGGGTCGGTGTCTTTGACCGAATGGCCCATATGTGGCGAGCGTCCAACGGTGACGTTGGTGACCATTTATCCGAGTTTTACTCGGTTAAATTGTACCTTCCTTGCATCGATTCTAAATCTTTACGCTCCGAGCTCTCGGAACGGACTCTAGAGATACATATTGAATTTTTGGACGTACCAGATGTGTGTACGAAATGTCCATAATATGCTATACGCATGAAAGGTGTATATGGAGATAGATATACACCGATGATATACCAAACAAGTTCCTCAACAAAAAAAAATAAAAATGAGCATCCACTGAGTTGAGGAACGAAACAAAAAATAAAAAATAAGCATCCACTGAAGAAGGCAAAAGAATAAATGGTATATGTCATTTCGACACGATCTGTTACGAAACAGAGGAGTCTCTCGACGAACTTCCAAAAGGTGTCCCGTGTCGAATGCCCAGCGCGCACTTGGTACGCGCCAGCTCGCCTGAGGAGGGCGAGATACAAAAATATACTTCAGCGTGACACAATTGTACGCGCTTGCTCGTCTATGCCGAACAGCACGCTTCTCTGTACGCGCTATCATAATGCCCAGCGTGTGAGAGCGTGTGTAGTATCTCTGTTATAGTCAAATGGAGTGCCAAGAGGTACTACGCGTTCGCGCATTAGACGATAAAAGGTATTCTTTATATACATATTAAACAATACAGCGTGACACGATTATAACCGCTTGCCATCGTCGTTGCCCAGCATGTTCTCGCAAGAGATGTTCGTGCTATAGACGATGGAGAAAAAAGGTGTACGATAAATCAGCGTGACGCAATTGTACGCGCTTCCTCGCCTTGATGACCAGCATGTTCTCTGTACGCGCTATCTTAATGCCCAGCGTGAAAGAGATGTCCGTGCTTTCGGCGATATTTGCCCAGCGTGAAAATTGCATACGCGCTTGCATCGTCGATGCCCAGCATGTTCTCTGTACGCGCTATCTTAATGCCCAGCGTGAAAGAGATGTCCGTGCTATAGACGATAAAAGGTGCCGTACACCGATATAACAAGCGGTGACAAATCGTATACGCGCTTGCATCGTCGATGCCCAGCATGTTCTCGCAAGAGATGTCCGTGCTATAGACGATTAAAGGTGACAATATGTATTCAATAAATGACAAAAATGTGCCCAAAAATATATAACCAGCGTGAAAATTGTATACGCGCTTGCTCGTCGATACCCGACAAGTCCTCGCAAGGGGATATGTCCGTGGTAAAGACGATGTATATTTTCAGCGCGAAGTGTATACGCGCTTACTCGACACGGTTCAGTTGGAAGGCGACTTGTGAAGTCGATTTTGGGAACGTACGATTTTTGGGAGTGTCTCATTCTCGAAAGAAAAGAAAAGAAAGGAAAAGGAGAGGAGGAAAAAATGCAATACCTCGGTATTATTGAACATATGTGCTAACCGAGGATGCATTTTACGAAATACAAAAAATAAATAATGTGCTCGAGCGAGGTCCGAAAGACCCGTCAGCCGCATCCACTGAACAAAACTATGACGAATATTGCGATATTCGAACGATATACATATATATATATATTATTATTTCGTATCGTCGATCGGTGTCTCTAAGAGAACCGACGACGACTAAAAACACGTTGAGCAAACTACTCTTATAAGAGTTGATGATGATGGTGAAAAAGAGGAGGAGGAGAGAGAGAGAGAGACGACTCATGGTACGGTTCCCTGGTTGATCCTGCCAGTAGTCATATGCTTGTCTCAAAGATTAAGCCATGCATGTCTCAGTACATACCGAACTAAGGTGAAACCGCGAATGGCTCATTAAATCAGTTATGGTTTCTTAGATTGTACACGAAATTACTTGGATAACTGTGGTAATTCTAGAGCTAATACATGCAAATCAGAATTCCGACCAGAGATGGGAGGAATGCTTTTATTAGATCAAAACCAATCGGTGGCGTGCGGTTCGCCCGTGCGTCCATCGTTTGCTTTGGTGACTCTGAATAACCCACAGCTGATCGCACGGTCATTTAGTACCGGCGACGAATCTTTCAAATGTCTGCCTTATCAACTGTCGATGGTAGGTTCCGCGCCTACCATGGTTGTAACGGGTAACGGGGAATCAGGGTTCGATTCCGGAGAGGGAGCCTGAGAAACAGCTACCACATCCAAGGAAGGCAGCAGGCGCGCAAATTACCCACTCCCGGCACGGGGAGGTAGTGACGAAAAATAACGATACGGGACTCATCCGAGGCCCCGTAATCGGAATGAGTACACTTTAAATCCTTTAACGAGGATCAATTGGAGGGCAAGTCTGGTGCCAGCAGCCGCGGTAATTCCAGCTCCAATAGCGTATATTAAAGTTGTTGCGGTTAAAAAGCTCGTAGTTGAATCTGTGTGTCACAGTGTCGGTTCACCGCTCGCGGTGTCTAACTGGCATTATGTGATACGTCCTACCGGTGGGCTTAGCTCCTCACGGGGCGGTCCAACAGACATCCCATCGCGGTGCTCTTCACTGAGTGTCGAGGTGGGCCGGTACGTTTACTTTGAATAAATTAGAGTGCTTAAAGCAGGCTATTTTCGCCTGAATACTATGTGCATGGAATAATGGAATAGGACCTCGGTTCTATTTTGTTGGTTTCCGGAACCCCGAGGTAATGATTAATAGGGACAGATGGGGGCATTCGTATTGCGACGTTAGAGGTGAAATTCTTGGATCGTCGCAAGACGGACTAAAGCGAAAGCATTTGCCAAAAATGTTTTCATTAATCAAGAACGAAAGTTAGAGGTTCGAAGGCGATCAGATACCGCCCTAGTTCTAACCATAAACGATGCCAACCAGCGATCCGCCGATGTTCCTCCGATGACTCGGCGGGCAGCTTCCGGGAAACCAAAGTTTTTGGGTTCCGGGGGAAGTATGGTTGCAAAGCTGAAACTTAAAGGAATTGACGGAAGGGCACCACCAGGAGTGGAGCCTGCGGCTTAATTTGACTCAACACGGGAAACCTCACCAGGCCCAGACACCGGAAGGATTGACAGATTGAGAGCTCTTTCTTGATTCGGTGGGTGGTGGTGCATGGCCGTTCTTAGTTGGTGGAGCGATTTGTCTGGTTAATTCCGATAACGAACGAGACTCTAGCCTGTTAAATAGACGTAAATTATGGTATCTCGAAGGCCCCCGGCTTCGGTCGGTGGGTTTTTACTACCAACGTACAAACAAATCTTCTTAGAGGGACAGGCGGCTTTTAGCCGCACGAGATTGAGCAATAACAGGTCTGTGATGCCTTTAGATGTTCTGGGCCGCACGCGCGCTACACTGAAGGAATCAGCGTGTTTTCCCTGACCGAAAGGCCCGGGTAACCCGTTGAACCTCCTTCGTGCTAGGGATTGGGGCTTGCAATTATTCCCCATGAACGAGGAATTCCCAGTAAGCGCGAGTCATAAGCTCGCGTTGATTACGTCCCTGCCCTTTGTACACACCGCCCGTCGCTACTACCGATTGAATTATTTAGTGAGGTCTTCGGACTGGTGCGCGGCCAATGCCTCGGCATTGCCGATGTTATCGGGAAGATGACCAAACTTGATTATTTAGAGGAAGTAAAAGTCGTAACAAGGTTTCCGTAGGTGAACCTGCGGAAGGATCATTAACGAAAAAAGTCGTATTGAAATAAAAATTCCCTTGGAGGGAAGGATCAAACAAATACCAAAACCCAAACTTCGATCGCATATAATGCCCGGAACACGTCGGATTACGTGCGGAGGCCAGACCTCCCGTTCCGCGTTTCCGTGTCGGCATGGCAGCCGATCGAAGGGAGGGAAGAAGCGAGCCTCCGGGCTCGAGCGCGTAACCCAGAGGACGAACTGCGTGTCCAGTTCTCTCTCGATTTCGGGACGAGGAGTTACATACTGCATGCGTTACAAAACGCACACAGACAAAAGAAAAAAAAAAATAAAGTGCTCGCGCGTGGTCTTCGTGACCCGCGGCCGCATCCACTGATTTGCTGTGTGAAATTTTTTTAAAGGTTGCCCGATGGCTTGTCAACGGCACCGAAAAAATTGAAATGACGAAATTAAAAAAATAAATAATGAGCTCGCGCGTGGTCTTCGTGACCCGCGGCCGCATCCACTGATTCGAAATAACACACAACAAAAAACCACGAACGTTGCATGAAACGCCGATATTGACGGCATGCAATCATATTACATCCACTGCTCGAAGTATGTAACTCACCTCGTGTCAGAGAGACCGAGACCGCTGTCCTCGAATCTGTGCGTAACCGCGGAGCTATTCGTTCCAAGGTAAAATTGTGCGAGTCCGAATGGATGAAACAAACGCAGAGCGTACACAAGGGGAAAAAGGACCGCACCGCGCGTTCTATCGTTCCTTTAGACGATCGTTTTTTTTTTTTTCCGTTCAGAGGGGACGGATTCGTCGCGTCGAGCCTCGTTGTCGAGAGTCTGAGAAAAAAACCCGCCGTTGCGAGATCGAACAATTTTATGCTCGCTTCGTGTTGTCGGGTAAATGCAGACCGCTTCGAGGCCTGTACGACGACGAAGTCCCATCGAATCATTTCCCTGAACGAGAGAACGTCGTCGACCACGAATTTGAAGGATCGAGACGAGCGCGCGCGCGCGCGCGCCTCCTGTAAAAACAGTCGATCGTCGTACCGTTCCGTTCGGAGGGGACGATTCGTCGCCGCCAAGCCCCGTTGTCGAGAGTCTGTGAAAACCCGTGCCGTTGCGAGATCGAACAATTTTATGCTCGCTTCGCGTTGCCGGGCTAAACAGACCGCCTCGAGGGTGTACGGCGACGAGTCCCAACGAATCTTTACCCGAACGACGAACAACGATCGTCGTCGACCTCGAATTCTCGCAGGGTCGTGCCACCGCGACCGCTCTCTACGATCAGGTCGATCGTACCGTACCGTTTCGTTCGGAGGGGACGATTCGTCGCCGCCAAGCCTCGTTGTCGAGAGTCTGTGAAAACCCGTGCCGTTGCGAGCTCGAACAACTTTATGCTCGCTTCGTGTTGTCGGGTGAAACGGACCGCCTCGAGGCTGTGTACGACGGCGAGTCCCAACGAATCTTTACCCGAACGACGAACGTGTGTACCGTCGTCGACCTCGAATTCGTAGGATCGCGTCGCCCGCTCTTTTATACCAGTCGATCGTACCGTACCGTTTCGTTCGGAGGGGACGATTCGTCGCCGCCAAGCCTCGTTGTCGAGAGTCTGTGAAAACCCGTGCCGTTGCGAGATCGAACAATTTTATGCTCGCTTCGTGTCGCAGGTTAAATTGGACCGCTTCGAGGCTGCGCGCGCGGCGAGTCCCAACGAATCTTCACCCGAACGATGAACGTGTTGTACCGTCGTCGACCTCGAATTCGCAGGATCGTGTGTCGCCCGCTCTTTTATACCAGTCGATCGTACCGTACCGTTTCGTTCGGAGGGGACGATTCGTCGCCGCCAAGCCTCGTTGTCGAGAGTCTGTGAAAACCCGTGCCGTTGCGAGATCGAACAATTTTATGCTCGCTTCGTGTCGCAGGTTAAATTGGACCGCTTCGAGGCTGCGCGCGCGGCGAGTCCCAACGAATCTTCACCCGAACGATGAACGTGTACCGTCGTCGATCTCGAATTCGCAGGATCGTGTGTCGCCCGCTCTTTTATACCAGTCGATCGTACCGTACCGTTTCGTTCGGAGGGGACGATTCGTCGCCGCCAAGCCTCGTTGTTGAGTGTCTGAAAACCCGTTGCCGTTGCGAGATCGAACAATTTTATGCTCGCTTCGTGTCGCAGGTTAAATTGGACCGCTCAGAGGCTGCGCGTGCGGCGAGTCCCAACGAATCATTCACCCGAACGGACGCGCCGTCGTCGACTTCGATTTCTTTTAAGAGCGTGTGTCGCGCGTATCCTGTTTTAGTCGATCGTACCGTTCCGTTCGGAGGGGACGATTCGTCGCCGCCAAGCCTCGCTCTCATAGAGTCTATGAAAACCCGTTGCCGTTGCGAGATCGAACCATTTTATGCTCGCTTCGTGTCGCAGGTTAAATTGGACCGCTCAGAGGCTGCGCGTGCGGCGAGTCCCAACGAATCTTCACCCGAACGGACGCGCCGTCGTCGACTTCGAATTCCTCTAAGAGCGTGTGTCGCGCGTATCCTGTTTTAGTCGATCGTACCGTTCCGTTCGGAGGGGACGATTCGTCGCCGCCAAGCCTCGTTGTCGAGAGTCTGTGAAAACCCGTGCCGTTGCGAGATCGAACAATATTATGCTCGCTTCGCGTTGTCGGGTGAAACAGACCGCCTCGAGGCTGTGTACGACGGCGAGTCCCAACGAATCTTTACCCGAACGACGATCGTCGTCGACTTCGAATTCGTTAAGAGCGTGGTGTCGCGCCGCGTACCCTGGTTGTGTTAATGTCGATCGTACCGTTCCGTTCGGAGGGGACGATTCGTCGGGCCAAGCCTCGTTGGCGATTAGGGTCTGTATAATGAACCCGCCGTTGCGAGATCGAATCTCATTTATTATGCTCGCTTCGTGTTGTCGGGTAAATAAAATTATACAGACCGCGCTCGAGGTGTTGGTGTTGTTAACCGACGAGTCCTAACGAATTTTTCTTACCCGAACGGTAAGTTATGTCGTCGACTTTGCATATTCGACAGGTCGAGTGTGTACCATTATTTTGCGTCTCTGCGTGAAAGCAATACGCCGCTGGTACTTGTTCGTTTTCCCGTTTCACAATTGTGCTGCAAGCTCAGAGGGGACTTGCTTTTTGCCATAGCCTCGTTGTCGCGAGTCTGAGAAACCGGCCGTTGCGAGATCGAATAATTTATACTCGCTTCGTGTTGCCGGGGAAAAACGGTAGACCGCTCGAGGCTTTGGCGGCCGAGTCCCAACGAATTTTTTTTTTTTTTTATCACCTGAGCTCTGAAGCACAGATCGTGCAGTGGATCGTGGAATTTGAGGAACTTGTACCACGCACCTGTGTTCGGGTTTTGATCGTGTCGTTCGTTCAGAGGGGACCGCTTCGCCGAGCGAAGCCTCGTTGTCGCGAGTCTGGAAACACACCCGCCGTTGCGAGATCGAATAATTTTTTATGCTCGCTTCGTGTTGTCGGGTGGGTAAAATTATAGACCGCTTCGAGGTTTCACGGCGAGTCCCATCGATATTTTACGACTTACCTGTACGAACGTCGTCAACTTCTCGAAAGCAATACGCCGATGGGTGTTGGATATCTTTCTTTTTTTTTTTTTTTGTATTCACTTCCACGTGCCATTCGTTCAGAGGGGACGACGATATATTCGCGTTTGCGTATTCTTCCTCGTTGTCGAGAGTCCCTTAATAAACCCGCCGTTGCGAGATCGAATTTTACAAGCTCGCTTCGTGTTGTCGGGAGGAAGGGGGGACCGCCTCGAGGGTCTGCGCGATACGCGCGAAGAAGAGTCCTAACGAATTTTCGAAAAATTTTATCTACCTGGACGCGTGGCACACTGGCGTGAATCCGAAAGGATGTATCCTAAACACCCTGAAACAGGCGTGTCCGTTTCATCCGTAGGACGGTATCGTGTCGCCGAGAATTCGGGCGACGCCCGCGTCTCCTTCGCCGGAGACGTTTGGGTCTCGACTTGTTCGAAACTTAGTACGAAGAGACTTAACAATTAATAAAAAATATACATATACGATTACCCTGAACGGTGGATCACTTGGCTCGTGGGTCGATGAAGAACGCAGCTAATTGCGCGTCAACGTGTGAACTGCAGGACACATGAACATCGACATTTCGAACGCACATTGTGGTCCACGGATACAATTCCTGGACCACGCCTAGCTGAGGGTCGTTCACGTAACCAGAATACTGCTTGCGTTGCGTTTCGTCGAATCTTTTCTCTCCGGTGCTCGAATCTGCCCGCCGTCGTTCATTCGAATTCCATTTACGAACGTTTCTGAGTTCGGGCGCACCGAAAGGGAAAAAGAGGAGCGATACGCGACGTACGAGCGATCGTTGGACGTTCGTCCGAGTCGTCTGTGGCCGTGCCCCGAGACTATATGCGACTGGTGTAACGTGTGCGCGCGTGCGGCGTGCGTTAAACGGGTTCACGGAAATCGACGGTGTCGATCACGGACTCGCGCGAGTTCTTCGTGGCGTCGTGAGTCGTTCGTTTAACCGGACGACCGCCCACGGGGAACCGCTTCGTGTTTCGACTGCCGATTTTGTTCCGTATTCCAAATTCGCACACCCGCCACACACCATGACCACTCTTCGCGCGTCTCTTTAACGCACGATTGATATGCCGCGCGCTCGACGTCGTTTAAAATGAATTTTTCTTTTGCCGCAAGACTGAGAGAATCGAATTGTTGGGAACTCGGTCGAGAGAGAGAAGAGAATATACAAGAAAGAGAGAGCGAGCGACATCGTCGTAACGTGAGGGACGATGATGCGCATCCGATCGTTCGAAGTTCGCACAGCCCCAGGGTGTTGTTGCGTTCAATCATCAGAATAACCCGTTCTCTCTCTGCTCTCTCCGCGCGTTGTGCGCGTATACCATGTTTTGTGTAAGGAAGAAATTGAGCGGACCGTCACTCGAATACATACAATGTATATAGGCCGTCGTTGCCGAAGTCGATCTCGAATTTTATTTCCATATGCCGTCGATTGTCGGGGACCACAGACAAACGCGCGCACGGGGACGCATTTCCTCTTCGAACGCTGATGATCTTGGGATGTTCGAATCTGACCCCAGCCACGTTCGTCGAGACTCGAATTTACCGTGCGTCCTCGGTGTGCTGCCTCTGTCTGTCAGCCCGGTGTCGATCGGAACATTTGGTATATATATATATATGGTCGATTGTAACGTTTCTGGCCTGTGACGCGCGTCCGCAGATTCCGAAGCACAGAACTCGAATCGGTAACGCCACGCGCAACGAGGAGAGTCGTTTAGAGAAGTAGATACGGGAAGAGATTGTGCCCACCCCATTGGCGAGGCTCGAAGTTATACTTCGACGAGGTGCTGCTCGGTGCCACAAGTTGTTGGTCACCCCATGTCTTCGTTGTCGAGACGGGACCGCGCGATCAAAAAGCCGGTCATCCAGTCCCCGGAAAGCGCAGCTTGGTTATGTAATTCCACGCGTGCGTTCCTTTTTTTTTTTATTTCCCGTTCCACGCAGCAGAGAGATTCGCGTGGGCGCGCTCCAACTCGGCCTATCCGTCGTTCCGACGGATCAGGGTGATAAATCGGGGAAAAGGAGCCGCTCCGTTTCGATCTCTGCGTGTTACGCGCGGAAGGTGGAACCGCTGGAATTATTTATAATCGTTCATAGCTACGATAAGAGAGGACGGATGTTAAAAATCGCCGGCAACTTGGTTGTCCAGCGAGGGTCTCGTATGCATTACGAATCCGAGAACCGACACGAATGACATTGGCGCGGTGCGCAAAACGCTTCGCCGAGAAGAACGGCGGAGTTTTGTGGTAATCGAGCGGTAAATGAAAGGATCGCTGCGTCGGAGACGACGAAAGTTCTTTTCGTCGTCTGCCGTCCCCGTGCGTCGAAGCTCCGTAATCATCTCTCTTGTATGTTGTCGAATTTTTTTTTTTCCCGTTTTCCCGAAAGAAAACGGGATTTATAATACCTTCTCTCTGACCAAATAGACGCGGGTTCCTTAACGTGTCTCGCAGTGCAAAAAAAAAAGCGGCTTCACGGCACGAACGAATTTCGTGTTTCACGTAGAGACGACCTCAGATTAGGTGAGATTACCCGCTGAATTTAAGCATATTACTAAGCGGAGGAAAAGAAACTAACCAGGATTTCCTTAGTAGCTGCGAGCGAACAGGAATGAGCCCAGCACTGAATCCCGCGGTTCCGCCGCTGGGAAATGTAGTGTTCGGGAGGATCCGTTTATCCCGAGACATCGAATCGCGTCCAAGTCCATCTTGAATGGGGCCATTTACCCACAGAGGGTGCCAGGCCCGTAGAGACCGGAACGCGTCTCGGGAGGATCTCTCCTTAGAGTCGGGTTGCTTGAGAGTGCAGCCCTAAGTGGGTGGTAAACTCCATCTAAGGCTAAATACGACCACGAGACCGATAGCGAACAAGTACCGTGAGGGAAAGTTGAAAAGAACTTTGAAGAGAGAGTTCAAGAGTACGTGAAACCGTTCAGGGGTAAACCTGAGAAACCCAAAAGATCGAATGGAGAGATTCATCGACGACGAGACTGGCTCCCGATGGTGCGCGATGCCCCGGTGGACCCTTGCGGTTCCACGGCGAGGGCACACCGCCATCGGCGAACGTTCCGGTGATGTAGTCGTGCACTTCTCCCCTAGTAGAACGTCGCGACCCGTTGCGCGTCGGTCTACGGCCCGAGTGGGAAGCCTGTGGCGTCGCAATCTTGCGCACGCGACAAACCCTCGGTCGCCCGGCCGGCTGCACGACGGTACTCGCACGGTATCGGGCCGCAACCAATCCATTCTCGAATGTATGTGCGTCTAGCCCGCCGCAAGCTCGGTCAGACTACCCGGTGGTACGGACTATGTGCCGGCGCCGGGCCTGGCCAGCTGTTAGCAGGCGGTGTCCTCGGACTGGCC
>CAXAJV010001250.1:0-2500 GCA_963969225.1 Xylocopa violacea
AGGACATATCTTCAAAAACTGCCCCAACAGGAACAAACCGGCGACGTGTGTAAACTGCAAGAAGAACAGAAAAACACACACTCACAGTGTCACCGACAAAGAATGCCCATCACATGTGGCAGCCATTAACCAGCTACTGACAAGAACCGACTATGGACAATAGACATAATCAACAGAAAAACCGAATCAAAATACTGCAGATTAACATGAGAAATACACAGTTCGTGAATATAGAAATCGCCAGACTCATGGAACAACAAAACATAGACATTCTCTTGATGCAAGAACCATACAACCCGGGCGGAAAACACATCGGACTCAACAGCAGCAGCATAATCATAACCGGAGGAAAACAAAACTGCGCCGTTCAGGCATCCATAGCCATAAAAAGAAACAGACTCACCGTCCTAAAAGTAGCTCACTTAAGCAACGAACACTGCATTTGCATAGAGACCACGAGTGAATTAGGGCGAATATATTTCGTAAACATGTATTTTCAGTATTCTCACGATATCGATAGCTATTTAGAACAGTTGCAAAAGATACTTACAAACTTAAAAGGAGAAAAAGTGATAATAGCAGCAGATGCAAACGCCAAATCACCACTTTGGCACAGCAATATTACAGATGAACGAGGAGAAAAACTTGAACAATTAATCGCGCGCAACAATCTCATTGTCTCAAACGAACCAGGAAACCCACCTACGTATTCATCACCAACGGGCACTTCAAATATCGATGTGACACTAATAACATACCCGGCAGCACGGCTAATGGAAACCTGGACGGTACAGGAAAACTGGACAAGCAGCGACCACAACGCAATAGTTTACAGTCTGACGAAGGACATAATCAAAGACAGCACAGCGACAAGCACAAAAACACCAAGGTTTCGGACAAGCAAGATCAACTGGGAGACGTTCCGCAATACTCTAACGACAGAAAAACAGGAAATACTAAACAACTGGAACAATAAACTGGAAGAAGATATAGAAGGAGCAGCACAAACAATCCACAACTGTATTCTAAACACCTGCAACAAGACTCTCGGACATAGAAAAACCCGCATTTCAGCTGTTCCCTGGTGGACTGAAGCCCTAACAAAATTAAAAAGACACACATACAGGAAACGAAAAACCTTCCAACAAACAAAAGACGCAGAAAAAAGAGCCAAGGCAAAGGAAGAATATCACATAATAAGAAACAAATACACAACAGAAATCCGGAAGACAAAAAAAGAATGCTGGGAGAAATTCGTAACAGACGAAGGGAACGCCAAACCCTGGGGAACAGTATACAAAATTTGCATGCAGAAAATAACACCGGAACGAGCCCTAGCTACATGCGAATCTGGAACCGAACACACAATCACATGGAAGGACACAGCTAAAGGATTCCTACAGACCCTAGTACCGGATGATAGTGACGACACCACGGAATTACAAAGAGAAAGAAGGATCGACATTCAAGAAACTCCAAACACCGAAGACGCAAACTCGTTCACAGACCTGGAAATAGCCACTGCAATAAAAGAACTCAGAAACAAAAAAGCACCAGGCATAGACGGAATAGAAGTTGAAGTGTTAAAAGCCTCATACAACATATTACAATCAGAATTCAACGGATTATTCAACGCCTGCATCAAACAAGGTCACTTCCCGAAAATCTGGAAGGTAGGGAACATCCGCGCCTTATTAAAGGACCCTGAAAAGGACGACACGAATCCCAACTCATTCAGACCGATCTGTCTTCTTCCGGTGATAGGCAAAGCTTTAGAGAAGCTGTTGGTACGGAAACTAACTCCAACACTCCAAAAAGAACATTTTACATCAGAGCGACAATATGGATTCACCGCAGGCAAATCAACCGAAGACGCAATAATACAGATGCGAGAACTAGTTTCCGCAAGCAGTAAGAAATATGCATTGGCCATCCTGTTCGACATCGCGGGCGCCTTTGATAACGTCTGGTGGCCGAGTATCCTGCACCGACTCAAAGAGCGGCAATGTCCGAGAAACATCTATCGGACAATAGCAAATTACTTGCAAGACCGCACCGTAAAATTCCAAGGACAAACGGAGGAAGTTACGAAGAAAGTAACGAAAGGCTGCCCGCAAGGATCCATCTTAGGCCCACACTTATGGAAGCTAGTTTTCGACGATCTCCTCGTAAACCTAGCCAACGCAGGAATAGAGATAATAGCATATGCCGATGATTTACTAGTATTAATATTTGGAAATAGCCGACTGGAATTAGAAAAACAAGGACAAGAAACAGTAGATATGATACAAAACTGGTGCAATAACGAAAAACTTCAATTATCAGTGTCAAAAACTGAAATGACTCTCTTCAAAGGCATATTAGATCCCAAAAGACCACCAAAAATAAAAATAGACAACAAGCAAATCGCATACAAACCAACAGTAAGATATCTCGGCATCCATTTCGATAGAGGATTATACGTAAGGACCCACGTTGAAAAGCTGAAGAGCAAGTGTGA
>CAXAJV010001250.1:7500-10000 GCA_963969225.1 Xylocopa violacea
AAATATTCGCGCCGAGCGGTCGGAAGCGACACGACGGGGAACTTAGAAAATATTCGCAACGAGAGGTCGGAAGCGACACGATCGGCGGTTTTTCGCTATTTTCTCGTAAATTAAACCGTTGACCTAACAATTTTTTTGCAGAAACCTTATTGAAAGCTATTGATTGAATTTATTAGCGCATTGTTTAGTCGAATTTATAATTTTTAGTCTCCCGAAACCGACACGACTGGCGGTTTTTGTCAATTTATCGGTAATTTTTTTATATAAACGATTGGTTTTTTTTTCGTAATAACGATTAATTTGATTGTAGAATTCATTTGTACGTGTCAGATTTTCGATTTTTCGTGTTTTTCGTTGACTTCGTATTTTATAACTGCGTTTTTTCAATGTTAAAATCGATTAAAATTCGTTATATTCTAGAAATATGTTTTTCCGTATATATTCATTATGTTTAAACAATTTCCGTTCATAAAAGTTCAACGTTAATAGCACTTTATACTTGCGCCTCCGCGCGACTAAGTTACAGCAGCCTTTCCGGACGGTCGGTCGCCGCTGGAGTTTACCACCGTAAGCGCCCGTGCGTTAGCCCGGCCGGCGCCGACCGCCCGGCCGGCCGTTCCGTATCTATAAGGAGACAGGTCGGTTCGAGCCGGCCGGGCGGAGTAGCGTCGGGCGCGTGGCTATTCTATGACTTCGGTTGAGAAGCAGTCCACCGCTCCTCGAGAATACGTTCTCGACTGCTCTGTCCCGTGTCGGTTGTCGAATTTTCTCCACACTGCATTGCCACGGGTCGGTGTCTTTGACCGAATGGCCCATATGTGGCGAGCGTCCAACGGTGACGTTGGTGACCATTTATCCGAGTTTTACTCGGTTAAATTGTACCTTCCTTGCATCGATTCTAAATCTTTACGCTCCGAGCTCTCGGAACGGACTCTAGAGATACATATTGAATTTTTGGACGTACCAGATGTGTGTACGAAATGTCCATAATATGCTATACGCATGAAAGGTGTATATGGAGATAGATATACACCGATGATATACCAAACAAGTTCCTCAACAAAAAAAAATAAAAATGAGCATCCACTGAGTTGAGGAACGAAACAAAAAATAAAAAATAAGCATCCACTGAAGAAGGCAAAAGAATAAATGGTATATGTCATTTCGACACGATCTGTTACGAAACAGAGGAGTCTCTCGACGAACTTCCAAAAGGTGTCCCGTGTCGAATGCCCAGCGCGCACTTGGTACGCGCCAGCTCGCCTGAGGAGGGCGAGATACAAAAATATACTTCAGCGTGACACAATTGTACGCGCTTGCTCGTCTATGCCGAACAGCACGCTTCTCTGTACGCGCTATCATAATGCCCAGCGTGTGAGAGCGTGTGTAGTATCTCTGTTATAGTCAAATGGAGTGCCAAGAGGTACTACGCGTTCGCGCATTAGACGATAAAAGGTATTCTTTATATACATATTAAACAATACAGCGTGACACGATTATAACCGCTTGCCATCGTCGTTGCCCAGCATGTTCTCGCAAGAGATGTTCGTGCTATAGACGATGGAGAAAAAAGGTGTACGATAAATCAGCGTGACGCAATTGTACGCGCTTCCTCGCCTTGATGACCAGCATGTTCTCTGTACGCGCTATCTTAATGCCCAGCGTGAAAGAGATGTCCGTGCTTTCGGCGATATTTGCCCAGCGTGAAAATTGCATACGCGCTTGCATCGTCGATGCCCAGCATGTTCTCTGTACGCGCTATCTTAATGCCCAGCGTGAAAGAGATGTCCGTGCTATAGACGATAAAAGGTGCCGTACACCGATATAACAAGCGGTGACAAATCGTATACGCGCTTGCATCGTCGATGCCCAGCATGTTCTCGCAAGAGATGTCCGTGCTATAGACGATTAAAGGTGACAATATGTATTCAATAAATGACAAAAATGTGCCCAAAAATATATAACCAGCGTGAAAATTGTATACGCGCTTGCTCGTCGATACCCGACAAGTCCTCGCAAGGGGATATGTCCGTGGTAAAGACGATGTATATTTTCAGCGCGAAGTGTATACGCGCTTACTCGACACGGTTCAGTTGGAAGGCGACTTGTGAAGTCGATTTTGGGAACGTACGATTTTTGGGAGTGTCTCATTCTCGAAAGAAAAGAAAAGAAAGGAAAAGGAGAGGAGGAAAAAATGCAATACCTCGGTATTATTGAACATATGTGCTAACCGAGGATGCATTTTACGAAATACAAAAAATAAATAATGTGCTCGAGCGAGGTCCGAAAGACCCGTCAGCCGCATCCACTGAACAAAACTATGACGAATATTGCGATATTCGAACGATATACATATATATATATTATTATTTCGTATCGTCGATCGGTGTCTCTAAGAGAACCGACGACGACTAAAAACACGTTGAGCAAACTACTCTTATAAGAGTTGATGATGATGGTGAAAAAGAGGAGGAGGAGAGAGAGAGAGAGACGACTCATG
>CAXAJV010001250.1:15000-17500 GCA_963969225.1 Xylocopa violacea
GTACTTGTTCGTTTTCCCGTTTCACAATTGTGCTGCAAGCTCAGAGGGGACTTGCTTTTTGCCATAGCCTCGTTGTCGCGAGTCTGAGAAACCGGCCGTTGCGAGATCGAATAATTTATACTCGCTTCGTGTTGCCGGGGAAAAAACGGTAGACCGCTCGAGGCTTTGGCGGCCGAGTCCCAACGAATTTTTTTTTTTTTTTTATCACCTGAGCTCTGAAGCACAGATCGTGCAGTGGATCGTGGAATTTGAGGAACTTGTACCACGCACCTGTGTTCGGGTTTTGATCGTGTCGTTCGTTCAGAGGGGACCGCTTCGCCGAGCGAAGCCTCGTTGTCGCGAGTCTGGAAACACACCCGCCGTTGCGAGATCGAATAATTTTTTATGCTCGCTTCGTGTTGTCGGGTGGGTAAAATTATATAGACCGCTTCGAGGTTTCACGGCGAGTCCCATCGATATTTTACGACTTACCTGTACGAACGTCGTCAACTTCTCGAAAGCAATACGCCGCTGGGTGTTGGATATCTTTCTTTTTTTTTTTTTTTTGTATTCACTTCCACGTGCCATTCGTTCAGAGGGGACGACGATATATTCGCGTTTGCGTATTCTTCCTCGTTGTCGAGAGTCCCTTAATAAACCCGCCGTTGCGAGATCGAATTTTACAAGCTCGCTTCGTGTTGTCGGGAGGAAGGGGGGGACCGCCTCGAGGGTCTGCGCGATACGCGCGAAGAAGAGTCCTAACGAATTTTCGAAAAATTTTATCTACCTGGACGCGTGGCACACTGGCGTGAATCCGAAAGGATGTATCCTAAACACCCTGAAACAGGCGTGTCCGTTTCATCCGTAGGACGGTATCGTGTCGCCGAGAATTCGGGCGACGCCCGCGTCTCCTTCGCCGGAGACGTTTGGGTCTCGACTTGTTCGAAACTTAGTACGAAGAGACTTAACAATTAATAAAAAATATACATATACGATTACCCTGAACGGTGGATCACTTGGCTCGTGGGTCGATGAAGAACGCAGCTAATTGCGCGTCAACGTGTGAACTGCAGGACACATGAACATCGACATTTCGAACGCACATTGCGGTCCACGGATACAATTCCTGGACCACGCCTAGCTGAGGGTCGTTCACGTAACCAGAATACTGCTTGCGTTGCGTTTCGTCGAATCTTTTCTCTCCGGTGCTCGAATCTGCCCGCCGTCGTTCATTCGAATTCCATTTACGAACGTTTCTGAGTTCGGGCGCACCGAAAGGGAAAAAGAGGAGCGATACGCGACGTACGAGCGATCGTTGGACGTTCGTCCGAGTCGTCTGTGGCCGTTGCCCCGAGACTATATGCGACTGGTGTAACGTGTGCGCGCGTGCGGCGTGCGTTAAACGGGTTCACGGAAATCGACGGTGTCGATCACGGACTCGCGCGAGTTCTTCGTGGCGTCGTGAGTCGTTCGTTTAACCGGACGACCGCCCACGGGGAACCGCTTCGTGTTTCGACTGCCGATTTTGTTCCGTATTCCAAATTCGCACACCCGCCACACACCATGACCACTCTTCGCGCGTCTCTTTAACGCACGATTGATATGCCGCGCGCTCGACGTCGTTTAAAATGAATTTTTCTTTTGCCGCAAGACTGAGAGAATCGAATTGTTGGGAACTCGGTCGAGAGAGAGAGAAGAGAATATACAAGAAAGAGAGAGCGAGCGACATCGTCGTAACGTGAGGGACGATGATGCGCATCCGATCGTTCGAAGTTCGCACAGCCCCAGGGTGTTGTTGCGTTCAATCATCAGAATAACCCGTTCTCTCTCTGCTCTCTCCGCGCGTTGTGCGCGTATACCATGTTTTGTGTAAGGAAGAAATTGAGCGGACCGTCACTCGAATACATACAATGTATATAGGCCGTCGTTGCCGAAGTCGATCTCGAATTTTATTTCCACATGCCGTCGATTGTCGGGGACCACAGACAAACGCGCGCACGGGGACGCATTTCCTCTTCGAACGCTGATGATCTTGGGATGTTCGAATCTGACCCCAGCCACGTTCGTCGAGACTCGAATTTACCGTGCGTCCTCGGTGTGCTGCCTCTGTCTGTCAGCCCGGTGTCGATCGGAACATTTGGTATATATATATATATTGGTCGATTGTAACGTTTCTGGCCTGTGACGCGCGTCCGCAGATTCCGAAGCACAGAACTCGAATCGGTAACGCCACGCGCAACGAGGAGAGTCGTTTAGAGAAGTAGATACGGGAAGAGATTGTGCCCACCCCATTGGCGAGGCTCGAAGTTATACTTCGACGAGGTGCTGCTCGGTGCCACAAGTTGTTGGTCACCCCATGTCTTCGTTGTCGAGACGGGACCGCGCGATCAAAAAGCCGGTCATCCAGTCCCCGGAAAGCGCAGCTTGGTTATGTAATTACTCTGAGATAGCGCGTTTTTTTTTATTTCCCGTTCCACGCAGCAGAGAGATTCGCGTGGGCGCGCTCCAACTCGGCCTATCC
>CAXAJV010001251.1:0-13463 GCA_963969225.1 Xylocopa violacea
AAAAGCATTTAAAAGCCTTACGTGTTTCCACTTTAATAGAAAATCTCCTCGCGTAATAATAAAAAGTTGATTAGTATCTCTTTTTAAAAAAGAAAGCACGAAAAAATACACTAAATGAAATTCAAATATCACAGAGAACCGAAATTAGGGTATTTGTGCAGAGAATGGAAAGAAATGTGTTGCTTAAAAATTTTGGTACTTAAAAAGTGCTCTGTGATGAGAAAAGTTTGGGAAACACTGCTTCAATTGTGTAAATGAAATAAAATTACTTTGAAAATTAATATAATGGATGTAATATGTTCGCAAATGAATAAATAATAACATTAAAGTGGAATAAAATTGCTCGATATAATACTTATAAAATATTTGATCTTGAAAATTACATTGGACGTTAATTTTGCGGAAATACTTTTTTACAGATCCTCACTGACCCAAAGTTGTAAAATATGCCTCTTATGATCAAGACGCAACGTTTGTTCCCATCCTATACATATAGAAAACAAAATGCTGCGCAAACAATTTATTTACATGGAGCTGATTAACAACTGTTTATATACTGAACTTTTAAGTAGAATTTATTGAACAAATACGGCGTTACTTGCTTTAATTGTCATAATTTACGTACTGGCAACTGTAAACAGCACAGAGAATGCGTAAAGCAGCTTTTTGAATAATTCATTTTAATATAAAGCAAACAATCAGCCGAACATGTTTAATTTGAAAACAGTTGAATAATGTATTACTCGACGCTTTAAAGGAATTATTACGACAAAGACAACCGCTTGTTTAAATTCTATCCGATATTTGCATTATATCATAATTTCAACTTCATTTTAATATAATAATAATTCCGTTTGTTACGAAACGCAACGTTATACAACATAATTTGTTTCAATAATTTCTACCGTTAATAAATATTAATAACATTCAGTGCTAATAACGATTTGTTAAATAAACACGCGCAATAAATTCTCAAGCAAATGGCGCGATGAGATTAATTCAATTAGCATCGTAAGAAGTAGTCAGAAGAGCTTGCAGAGATGAATGTCAACGTTTGCTCGGCGCAAGCATTTGTTCGATAAACGTGGAAATATTTTCGTATTTTTGGGAACCATAAAATTAAAGCCACCCCGATTATCCGAAGCTGCTAAACTATCTTCGTCGTTGGAAAAAGAGCAAGGAGAACGTACATATAAAACAGAGCGCCCTGAAAGCATTTTGCCCGTTAAAAGCATCGAAGAGAAAATTCGTTCCATTTTCTATGGAAAAGGGGCACAGTGCCGTGGAGCGTGCTCAATCGTATCCATCAGGTATAATCGGTCCTGAAAAAAGACGATTAGCACACGACTTAACTCGGTGGAAATTGGAAGAAACTGTTTCCTTCTGTTTAAGGTACTACTTATTAATGCGGTAAATGACGGTGTGGAACGCAAGGATCGGTTCGTAATTATTTTACCTGTCCCTGAAGAATAGTATCGAGCACAGCGAATCTATAAAGCGCAATCGCGAACTCATCGCCATTATCATCGCAATGTTCGCAATTTCTGAGTAATTTCGCTTGAGAGACTAATTGCTTACGAAATATACTGTCATACTTATAAATATCGGTTTAAATAATCTTAGTTTGTCATCATTAGTCGTTAGTCATCATACCTTCACTTCTTTTACTCGTGCTGGACTCATACTCCTCACCTTTCAACTCTCTTCTCAACTCTTTTAAATCGTCAAAGCTCAAAGTTCGTCTCACCTAAAGTTTTAACCCTTTGCACTCGGATGTTGCGTCTGAGGGAACTGATTACCGATTGCAAAGGTTAAAAACTTCTTCCAACGCAACTTTTTGAAAAATGCAAGTTTTCCTAAAGTTTTCTATTGAAATGGAAATTTTCTGTTGCTAGTAAATAGTTTCTATTGCTAATTTTTACCAGCAATAGAAAATTGCTGAGAAAGCTTCGAGTGCAAAGAGTTGAATAGCCCTACTTTTGCCAGGTTTCATCTTGTCACGCGCACCTCATCAACTTATAGTCCCCATTAAAAGAATAAAGTATTGTTTTCTACGAAACATCGATCCTTAATTGTCTTAATCTAAATGCTACCCCAAAACACGCTTCAATCGTCGAAGCACTGAAGCAGAACTGCGCAACGCAATACGTTTTGCAACAACAGCCAGCCAGGATTAGGACTTGTGATGTAGTATCAGACCACTCGATGATTCCATGCTATCCGTGCATACTTTTTCAATGCCAACAAACGCATATGCAGTACGGATACGCGTTAGGCAGATAGTACTGGCAATGACGTGCACTCGAACACAGAACGTGCAACAACAAGTACTCCGTGAACTGACAGTATCAACAGCCATATTACGAGATCTATTCCATTACGATATGGACAATGATACAGTGTGGTCATAAATTACCCTCGAAAGGTAACATCGATTCATGTTGCAACACTGAAGACCAGATATGTAACGATTTATGGCGCACAGTACTCTGGCTACATAAAAAAGAAGAAAAATCTGCGAATGTTTACACTACAATTACTGTTTAGATTAGTTAGAATCATATAAAATAGATCTTGGTGGAGGAGTATTATAATCCTTTGCACTGTCCTCCTTCCTGGACGTTGGCAATAGAAGCTAGAAACATTGCTAAAATAGCAATTTACATAGCAAAATAGCAATATTTTTGCAATGTTTAGCAATAGTTTCTAACGCTAACGACTTTCAGCAACAGAAAATTTTAGGGAAATATGCATTTCTCAAAAAGCTGCGGTGGAATAAGTTTAATCACTAATCAATTTTAATGTCCTCTCAGTGGGGACATCCCAGTGCAAAGAGATAAGAACTTAGAAGGTCACAAGCCTTGTGCGAATACAGTGGTTCACTTAATTGAGTCTTTATATTCCAATTCGATTTAATGATCCAAATTCAAAGCCCAGAATGTCCACTTTGAACATTCATGACTGAGATGATACAATATGGCTAACAGACGAACTCATTTTTGGCTATTGTATCACGATGAAATGCCTAGGAGTCGACCAATTGTAAGAAATACTAAATAGCAGAGGGTGTATGAACAGGAGAAGAGGACCATGTGCATTTCCTTAAGGCTTCACCCCTCTTTGGAGCCTCGTCTAAACATTAGGATGAGCCATGGCGTTGGAGGAGTCTTCAAGGCTAACAACATCCTAAGAGACATTATTGTACAAACTCTCAAGTTGAGAACAAGTCGAATAAAGTATTCTAGCACGTCTCATCGTTATCGTTTAGCCATCAATTTTATCTGAATCTATTTTAACATCTATTTTTCTTGCACAATCCTCATTCATTATGCTGTTAATCAATCCTCAGTATTCACTGTGATGACTGGTTCAGAAAATAATTATATGGATGAGTTAAAATGAGACTCTATATATTCGCAGAAACGATTTTACAAATAGTAAAATGTTTTTCGTTGTTTGTCTAACTTAATGATCAAGGCAAAGCTTGGAAACGTGCGCTATTCTGAAACCTTGGACTATTAGTTGTTTCTGCACGTACTATAGTTTGTTGAAACATCGCGGAACAACTACAAATCTCGATCGTGCTATGCATAGTTATGTAGAGTTTTGCATATAATCAGAGATCACAAGCGGTCTGTTTACAAGGCTGGCAAGCACTTTTCAACTCGACGATCAACAGCGAAGCATTATCTGTCACGGTATCTTGCTAATGCAACAGATCAGTAAACAAATTTCTCTTGAGTGAGGCTTATCGAGTTTCAGAAATCGTTCGAAATAAATGAAGAAAGTGAAATTTGTAAATTACATCGTGAAGATGCAGTTGCGTAGATACAGGTTAATAGTACATCAAAGAAAGCATAATATTTGTAAATTAATAGATCAATCGAAAGTCTCATTTTAAGTCTAACAAAATCGAACAAGTAGTTGGATAATTTTAGTGGAAAAATTACAACGAAATCATATGACTTCTCACTGAGATAACGTGAAAACATTAATTGACGTATGAAATCAATAACAGAAATTAGACGAAATTAAAAATGTATAATTTCGTATAATTTTTATGTGTAATAACACAAAACAGAACAGAAGCCATAATAGCAAGAGAAAAAGTATGTTGCAAGCATCCTAACTATTAAGAAACATTCCTAATCTAGGAACTGCAACGACTAATACAAAATGGTCGCACGCAGCAGAAGTATAATCCTCTGAAGATTATGCACTTCTCCATGGATGTTCTGTAACTACACCATTTAAACAAGAAATGGGTCGCGCCAAAGAAAAGAACCATGGTGAAAGTAATTCTCCCCAATTGTAGTGCTTCGTTCTTCATCAACTTTTTACGCGGGTAGACCAGAACGAGAAAGATCAGAGACTTGGTTTCTGTGTGCAAATTGAATCAAAGATAATTTGCAGGAAGAAAGTACGAAGAGAATTGCATAGCTTTTTGTGGATCTTGTGACAAAAAGCTACGACGAAAATGTAGAAAAGAGAAACATGCTGACGTTTGGTGGAACTGTAATTTTAAAAATATCTAAACTAATTGTTTAAAGTGTTACTTTGTTAGCGTGAACGATGATTGGTGTTGAAGCGTCACTTTACGATCATTTTACTATTTTACAAAGACTTATATATAAATATTATATTATTAGTTTATACTTTTCAATACTTGTCGTTTACGAGAAAAATGTTGACTAAATTTCTAAACATTTGTACATATTGCATTATATACGTACACATTTGTATGGATGTTAATAATAGCACAAAAATAAAGATCATGGTATACATTTAATAATAGCAAAAATACCACAGATAGATTTCTAATCTTGCCTATTCAGTGATGACGAATGAAATCGCTCTTATCAGAACCGTGATTGTTTCTTGACAGCAATTGATTGACGTGTAGTACAAAACCTGATAACTGTGATAACTCTAACGATTGAGACTAGCATCGTATTGTTTCCACAGATTGTTACCACAAATCAAACTTTATTGTAAACTACCAAACGTGAGAAATATTTTACTGTATTTTTCCATTTGTTTCTTATATAATGCATACAGAGATGCGTAATGTATTAAAATGTTGTAAATACTTTTGCGCAACAAAGAAATATTTTAATAAAAAAAATTAAGTATTCCTTACTTATACCACACTTCCAATACTTTTTGCATATTATCGCTGCCATGAACAGCTGTTTGCCAAATGTGAATAAACTAAATTCGACAGTGGGCAAAGGAAGGGTCGATGGCTTCGCTACAAAATTAGCAAACCCTGAAGAACCACCCTTTGCTTTTTTTTAAAGTAATATTTTAATCAAAAAAATAAAGTATTCTTTATTTATACCACACTTCCAATACTTTTTGCATATTATCACTGCCATAAACAGCTGTGTGCCAAATGTGAATAAACTAAATTCAACAATCGACAAAGGAAGAGTCAATGGCTGCTCGCTACAAAATTAGCAGACCCTGAAGAACTTCCCTTTGCTTTATGACAACGTTTCCCAAACTATGTTCCGCGGAACACTGGTGTTCCACAAACAATTACCAAGTGTCCCGCAACAAATTATGAAATCGAGGTTAAACTACAACAAAACATTGTCTGCTCTTATGCGTTTCACGCAATTTAAAGCAACCCTCAAGAGGAATTATAATTAAAAATCGAAACGTACTCTAATGTTCCTTAAAAATTTTAGAACTCAAAGAGTGTTCCGTGATGAGCTAAGTTTGGAAAACACTGCTTTATGACATAGACTCAAGTATTTCTTAATGAGCCTAGACATAAACGTAAATACGTGTACTTTGTTCGAGCTGAGACTACAATTTTCCAGTACAAGTATAACGTTGTTACGCGGTTACTCTCGAAAATTCGAACTGTTTTATCCCCTATTTGAGGTCGGCATTTAAATGGGTTCCTGAAAGGGGTGGATACCGTGATATGCAAAAGGAATGAGGAATGTTTGGGAAAGGGCTTAGGAGATCGGTATATCACGAAGACTCATCTTGGCGTCGGTCTGGAATCCAGAGAATCTGGAAAAGGAGCTGGGAAATCGAAGCATCGAGAATGGTTATCTTGGCGCCAGTCTGCTGTGCAGGTGAAAGAATTTTAAAAGATCGTGCAAAATCCTAGGGAAATAATGGTAACGATTGAAAATAAAGGAGATCTATTCGCGGACCAGTGAATCGAATGGCGTCAAAGATTAATTAAAAAGGCGATTATTGTCAGAAAAATTCGTCTAATATTAGCCATCGTTTTGCTACTTGGTTTCATGCTTTTACAATCCATCAGTTTGCCAACTACTTTGATGTAATCCTGGATAGAGACTTCTTCAATGAAGTTGAAAACTATTGTTTGTTGTTTAATGGAAATATGTGCATTTCCTGATTTCTGCATAATTGTATGTACGATTTATTTGTTTCGACAGCGTTGAGTAGAAGTGTCTCTGTAATCAAACACACCTGCTGTTCCACGTAAACTTGAGGACTGTTGAAGGTCTAATCTGGCAGAGCAAGTAATCCTCGTATTATTTAATGCGATTGAGAGCGAATGTGCAGAAATGAATGTATTTTATGAATGAATTCTTTGAAACGTTGATCACCCTTTGCCTAATGAACATTCTAATCACGAAGAGCCATCCCTTGATTTTCTCGGGGAGGTCTTAATTTGATTAATATCCTACAAAAGCGAATTTATCCAGATTATCTCAAATTGGACAGAGAACTAGCAACTATTCTATTACAGTCATGTAAACGCACTAACAGATAAATTATCTTTAACCTTTTTTAACCCTCTGCACTCATATGTTCCTTCTGAGGGTCTATCCAGATTACCAATCACGGAGGTTGAACTTATTCTATCGCAACTTTTTGAGAGATACGTTTCCCTGAAGTTTTCTGTGGAAATGGAAATTTTCTGTTACTGATAGATGTTATCAGTAACTTTCTATTGCTAGCGTTCAAAGAGGCGTCGAATGCAAAGGGTTAAAAAGTGCCCGCAACCAGACGCATCTCTGTCCACGTTTAAGAGGTGCACGGATATTTGGGCTATGCGACGTCACAGTGTTTGTATCAGTTATAAACACAAAGACTCCAGTTGGGAAAATATCCCATCCACCAGGGTATTATTTAATCCCAATTCTAAAGAAACACGGGAGAAAACGGTTGAAATAACATCTAGCGATACGATCTCTCTTCTAAAACCTAACATCTCGCATATTATTGATGCTTTTAACGAAACGGTTCCGCTCAGGTGAGCGTCGCATTCGCGTCGCATTGTGTTCACAAGTCGTCGCGTTATTTTCCACGGTTTAAAAGCATTTCTTCGGTAAAGAGTTTTCTCGCGTTCCTGTTCGACGTTCGACCGATTTTTAGGGCGACGCGATCGCGTCGCAGCGCAAATGTGACGCGCGCTCGATGGCAAAGATATTGGCAAGATTTACTGGCGATGCACGTTTCGATGATTTTAATGCACCGCCGATTATCGACTCCCAGAGATACGCGTTGCCTTGAATATCCGGCGATCTCGAGCCAGCTTTCTTCTTCTAGTCCATTAAAGACGATCTGTCGAGCCTGTTGTTACAATTTTCTGCGTGACGGCCACGTGAAATCGATCGATCCGATGCGGATAAAGCAACCTTTATCGCGAAGCAATTAATGCCTGCGCGCGAGCTTGATTCGTCGTATTTTCTTTCTGTTTCCGTTCGTATTGCACTTCACGATTGCTGTATATTGCATTATAATTTACGATTATTATTCGTGTCTACATATTTATTATATTTATTACGATAAACTTTTTTTTTCCAAAAATAATCTAATGAGAGACGAAATTTCAGCTGAGAAATGTTGCTTTAATCGATCGTTAGTTTTCATGCAATAATTACAATACTCTCGCTAAAAGCTGTATTAAAAATTTATATCGTTGAGACGTATTTGATTAATTTAATAATGGATTTTATCAATACCACGAGCTTCGACACGCTTCTCTCATTGAACGGAACGTTAAAATTTTGAATTAAACGTAGTAATTATTTCTGTCTCGTTCGATTATATCGAATATAATTGTTCATACTTTACGTATAATACGGATATCGAAATGGCGCGCGACACAGACCTTCTGATATACGATCCGTTGAATATTCAAAGTCCCAAAAGCCAAAAACCTCTGATAAATTCAAAATCCCCTTTTCGTTCTTGCGTCTCTCGCGTTTTAATAATTTGCCTGTTCGCAGACGTTTCCTTCCGCCGCCAATTAGACGCCTTCGAAAGAACGTTCGCCTTCCAAGATCGATGAAGCGAGGGTAGGTGCAAACTTCAACACGTCCGCACCTGGGAACCTCGCTGGCCAACCTAAGATTCAGACTAGGGGCGACAAGATTTATCGCACGACCATTGCTATTCAGAGACTGCGATTGGTTCAACTTAAAAATGCTACATCGTAAACCTGGCGACCATCTTGTCAGCTCGGTTGCACGAACGCGTATAGGACATTTTCTTGGCTAACTTTCTTAACCCTTTGCGCTCGAGAGACGACTCTCAGTCGCCACGACGTTTCGTGCGACAATTCGAGTTCTTCATCGACTAATTTTAAGTTTCAAAGCCCTGCGAAAGTGAATTTGGGAGGTAAAATTAGCTGGAGTGAAGATGAAATTGATTTCCAACTGTTGGAAAATGAGATTAATTGTATTTATAAAGAAATTAGTGATAGAGAAGACGATGCGCGACCGAAAAAGACGTCGAGTGCAAAGGGTTAAATCTGCCTAGATGTATTGTATCGTGTCGCTGAAATTTTCGATGTTTTCCTTAAAACAGTTTTGAGAAAAATAATTTTGAGCTCTTAAGCATTGCTGTAGCCTACTGCTGTAGCCAATGTCGAAAAATGAACGGTTTTCTATATACATTTAACTTTTAGCCTACATTTTTATCGTCCTTTCTTCGCGACATTGCAAGATTTCGAAAAATGATAAGAATATTATAAAAAACAATGACGAATGCACTCCTTAGGGAAGCATCGAAGTATATTTCTGATAATTTGCCTGTATATCTTTGTCAATGGAGGCCGTCCACGATTCAAGTAGAAAAATGAAAGTGACTTCCACCCAGTAATAGGAGGAAACCCGTGGTATTGTTATCGAACGAAAAGATAAATACCACGCAGTGGTCGCCTATATCTTTTCCCCGCAGCTTGTACATTTACGAATTTCCCGTCATTTCTCTTCCCACCCATTGAACAGAAACAACGATAAAGCACGCTATCTGTGCTTTATCTTCCTCTTAGCCGGTTTACACGTTTCTTCGTTGAACCCGCGGGTTTACGTTTTAAAGCGGAAATAATAGCTGCGAGAAACCTGGCGGCGGATAGAAACGGGTAGAAAACCGTAAGTAAGTTTCCGACTGCATGGCTGACTGGGCCATTCTGGACGAACCTGGCCAGGAAGTCCTGCCGTTTATTGAAATGCTCTGCATGCTCTCACGTAGCGTGTTCTTGGCGAACCTCGCTCTCTACTCTTGCAATCAGACAGGAAGAGAAAGGTGAAAACTGAATCGAAAAAGTCGAACGAAATGGAGTCGAGGAGAGAGCTATCGAGAACGAACGTACGGTTTTTCTTTTCGATGTGGGTAGACCTGATGTTAAATAAGAAACTGTTGGAGGAGGACGATGATGTATTGACTGAATTGTTGATATGTTTTTAAGAATAATTATTTTTACGTAAAATCGTAATATTAACCATTTGCAGTTGGGGGACCTCTGAGGGGACATCAGCATTGATTAGTATGCTTCCCTCAAGGTTTCTGTTGAAATGGAAGGTTTCTTTAAGTTAGCAATAGAAACTATTGCTGAAATATTTTAGCAATAGTTTCTATGTTAATATTGCTACTTTAGCAATAGTTTCTACGTTAATATTGCTATTTTAACAATAGTTTTTACGGTAATATTGTTATTTTAACAATAATTTCTATAGTTGCTAACATTCGAGAAGGAGCCAAGTGCAAAGGTTTAACATTCTTATTTCTCGTTTCTTAAAATTACAAGCATCTATTAAATAATAACCCTCTATACTTAAGTCGCAAAATTAAGATCGTGGTGCATGTAAAAGTAAAGCAGATTCAATTCAAAATAAAACCAAACTTCATATTGCTAAATCTTACACAAATGCGTACTTGAAAGAGTATACGACAATCCACTGTACAAAGTTAAACGTTTCACAAGAAGTGAAGTTTAAAAGCATAATGGAGTTTTAAAAGCATTTGTTACGTTATTCTCGCTAATACAGTATGCAAGACGCATTATATTCGCCAAAGGCAATCGTTTTAAACCTCGGGAAACAGGACTTATTTATTCAATGTTACACGAATAAATCATAACACCGCCAACCACATTCGAATCAACCTTAATTATCTTCTGTAAGCACAAATTATGATGCTGTTATACTACTATAAATAAATAAAAATGTTTTACTGAATCGAAATCGTAAATTCGATGTCGAAAACAAATTTACTTTCTTACAATTTTTTACGAGAAGGAAGTATCGTGGAGTAAAACATCGTATGTACTCGATATATGCTATTTTTCCCAGTTGAATGATTTAATTAACATTAATAATCTTTGACTAACTTCACTTATAACATAAGCTTCAAGGTATCGTATAAAAAAATGAAAAAAACGCGACAACGCTGTAGCAAAAATTGACGCTTGGAAAGTTGAAAGTCGTTGGCTCGGTCTTTTCAATACCATCAAAGATATCGCATATTTCTCATTTCGAGTTTTGTATTCTTATCACAAGTTCTGCAGGACCTGAGAAAATCGAACGGAATAAAATCCAGGGCAAATGTAAAGTTCAACAATTCCATATAACGGATAGAGTCGTGGAATAAGAACAAAATCGATCTTCCTACGGAACGATAGCATACATCCAGGAACAAATTCTACATATTGAAACGAATTTCGAAGCTTCCCATCAAATACTGCTATTTAATGTAAAAGTAAAACTTGGAAAATGTTCGATCTATTAAATACACGAATTTCGAGGTAAATCGGAGTTAAAATTACAGTTTCCTGAAATACAAAAATTATTAAGCACTGAACCGTAACTGAGTACCTTCGTATTAAAATATAAAATGAAATAATACTTTCAGACATTCTTAATAGTATAAGAAAATAAAATTGAATAATACGTATAGAAAAATTAATGGACAAGTAGTGAAAATGGTTATCAATGGAGTTTAATTAAAATATCATCTAAATTGAATCTACTTTTTTTATGAAGCGATATAAAAAAATGATTCAGGCAATTGTTGTTGCACGTGATAGCAACTATCCAAATAGAAAGCAAGAAGATGACGAGTATCCTCTTACTCCCTAAAAGACCTGCACAATGAAATTAAAAAAGATTCACTTACACATCTTCAATGGAAGCTAGTTTCGAAGAAAATAGTTTGGCACAAATTATGCTTAAATATCTTTAAATGTATATATATATTTATTTTGTTATTTACTTATCTGTTATGTATATATTACGTATTACTTCATTATAAATTTATACGATCCATGAATAAACTGCGCATTAATTACAATTACCACCCAAAGTCAGTGCATGACAAATAATATTTTAACACCCCAAACAAGCGAAACAATAGTAGATATCGTAATTTATATAAGCAATTATACATCTGAGAATTGCTGTGTGTAAGATGTTTGTAGAAAAAATACCATAAAATTACCCTTAAACCTAGATATCGAGGGTACCATTTTTTTACGATTTCATATTCTACGTATCATAAAGACAAAACGAATCAAAGGAATCACGAGCTACGATTCAACCGTTTTCTTGAAAAACGAAGTTAATTTAACAGTAACTCGAAAACTTATTTTACTCGCCGCGTGTTTACAGTTTTGCACTCGAGCGAGCAATAAATAACCGGTCGTGTAATCAGTCAGTCTATTCATCATAGTGAGTGAACATGATGCCTCCCCGAAATGCACGGCAAATGCTGCGTGTTATTGACAACGCGGCAGGAAACTATAGATACGCTCGGGAAATATATCGCAATTCACCCAGAAATAATAGGGGACCACTACATCGACAAGAGATTCCAAGACAGAAATATCTGGAATTTCTACGTTCTCATCTCTTGAAATGAACGACATCAAATTGTACCGCGTAACAGGGCGCTCGATGATTCCTGCCCAAAGTGGATGACCAAGCGTCCGAGATTAGGTCATTCAGCTATTGCGCCAGGATTCTTTCAAGTTTAAATTGTACCATTTTGCTGATCGAACGTGCAGAGTAAAATTAATAATTATAGTCTAGGTATATAAAAATTCTATGAAACGATCGATAGACACACTTTCAAGGACCTTTTACTTATTATATCTGACATAAAGCAATTTCGAAATGCAAATTTAGCCGTAGCAATAATAATAGCTAAGCTTCCAGCGTTAATTTGCTAGAATTTCCGTTTCCTTATTGGAATATTCATGTTTCTAGCAGTAGTTAATAACCTCAGACACTAAATCTTCGAATTTTATGTTTCATTGTCATAGTCGAGACACTCCTTAGGTTTAGAGTCACAGTCTTTAGGTTTATTGCTCGCTACGGTCAGGTCGAGGCACACAGCATCCCTCGTGTGTCGCACAGGGGTGAATTTAGTACTCACGAGCTATCACTCGCCAAAAAAGGGTATTCCACATCAAAACTTTGCTCGACAAATAAAATTGAAGAAAACCTTTCCACAGTTCCTACTACAATTTTAAGTCAACGAATCCAAGTGTATTATTTTTTAGTATACGCCCTATGAAAATTATTACAAGTGTATGCTCGAAAGCAAACAGATCAGATTCTCAGCATTTTTCTAAAACGACACATCTAACCATTTCATGTATCATTTAATATTAAATAAATTTTATTCTCTGTTTTTAACTATTGTGTTATATCTTCCGTTATTCACACTTAACTATTTGCTATTAACGTTAACGTGCGAAGTGAGTATAGCTGTAAGGTTGAGCTAATCCTAAGATTCTCGCTGTTTTGTCATCAACACACTATTTATTTTTTACCTCACTGTAAATGTAAACAGATTGGTTTAAAAATTAATGAAACTCCAACATTGGTTCTCAAGTGATAGGTTCAATCACGTTTCATGGTTCTTGCCACATTTTTTATTTCTACGAGTAGGATACGATATGATAAAAAAGAGTTTGAACTTAATTTTCTAGACATTGATTAATTCAGTGCGTTCACCAAATGTTCACCAATTGAAAGATGTAATTGAAAGATTTGGAAAGATGCTTATCTATAAATTTTTAATTTTTGCATTTTGCTGATATCAATATACAAAATTTAAGTTTATGCAAATGTCCTTACTGCGAATATACGTGTACACAACGTCATTGCATTAAAATTAACTACTCACCGATTATCATTAAATGTAGAATCACAGGAATCTGCAAAGAGACAGATATTGTTATT